>NC_069497.1:756117-812266 GCF_026875155.1 Cherax quadricarinatus
CTGAGGTTTCCAGACGATTCAGCGCAGGGATGTCTAATTGGGATGGAGAGACTCGTTTTGTGGCGAAGTCCTCCCATCTGACATCAAGCACCCAGCACAGCGCCTTGTTCTGGACACGCTGCAGTTTAAGTAAGTTTGTTTTTGCTTCAAGAGAGAGGGCTAGAGGAGAGTAAGTTATCAGAGGACGTATTAGGGATTTGTAGAGGTGTAGTTTGTGCGTTGAGAGGCATGTTTCAGTTTGTAGAGGCCTGCAAGGGCCTTACTGCTATTGCATCCCTTGAGTGATGTGTCCATGTAAACGAAGAAGGTAGTCAAGATTAACCCAAAGGGCCCAGTGACTGATTGTGTGATGGGGATGTAAGTGCGGGTGTCAGCTGTTCTGAGCTCGACAGGTAATGGAGGATCACGTTTCCTGTAGTTAAATATGTAATGCTGGATATAGCTGCATTGGTTTTGATCCTCCATTTTTGTTCCAAAGAGGGCTATCCTGTCGACCTCATTTTGTTTTTTTGGGGTGTGAGTGTATCTATTTTGGGCATGAGTGATAAGTTGTGTAATGTCGTCTGCATAGGCTAGTGTGATGGAGTTGTGGTGTACAGGTGTTGGAATGTCGTTAGTGTTTTAAAATGTAGAGGGTTTAGGGGAGAGGAACAGATCCCTGGGGTACTCCGGCATTTAGTGTGAAGTAGTCAGAGAACAGCCTTGGAATTTGTTTCTCATGGTACGGCCGTCTAGGAAGTTGCAGAGGAGTTTACGGGGTATTGAGAGGCAGGTTGAAGTTAGTGCAGAGTTTGTATTTGAGCCCTTCGTGCCAGTGTCAAAGGCTTTTTCAACGTCTTTTGCAACCAGGGCTGTCCTGTTTCTTTGTTTTGTGTTGATGTGGATGTAGTTGAGAATGATGTTAATGGCATCCTGTGTGGATCTGTGTGTTTTGAAGCCAAACTGGCCATCAGAAAGTAGAGAATTGTGTTCCAGGTATCTGCGAAGGCGATGATTGATGAGTTTTTCAAAGAGTTTTCCTAAAGCTTTCTTCTAAAAGCTTACTCACTTCGCAACGGACACAATTTTCTTCGTGATTGCATCCAAGAAATGGTCTTACCAAGATCTACTCCTCCTCAAATTGCCAACATCAAACCACCTTTCTCTGCTACAGCTCGGACCTACCTTGAAGAGTGTGCAGACGACTTAAACAATGCTACAAAGGAAGCTTTTCTCCAAGCCAGAACACTAGGCACAACACTAAGGGGCAACATGAACAGACGCACCGCCGAAATCATTCGCAGCAGAGTTACCACAGCGAATGTTCAACAGAAGATCAGACTTACTAGGAAACTACAAACACTCTGCGATAATAGTAATTGGAAAAGTTTAGGAAGACCTGAAATTATTCAAAATCTTTCATCTCGTCCACTGTCAACCACAGAAACTGAAGCCCTCAGCTTAGGCCTCAAAATTTGCAACAGGAATTACGAAACCAAAACAAGACCTCAATTTCATCGCCAAAAACTACAGACACAATGACTCTGACTTCCAAAAAGGCACGACCTACTTCCACATTGAACAAATGTGACACGACCTATGGCTGCTGCACCTCTCCTGCAATACGGTTTATAGCTGCTTCTCCGCTGATATGCCGATTCTATTCTCAGATGATGGATCTGAACAACATTCGATCAAGGTTTTGAAGGGGACTGATCATCATTCTCTCCCTGTTCTTCAGTTTCTCCTACGTATGGACGAATGAAGCACTGTGTTGGCGAAAAACGTTTCCTAATAAAGATACCCAAGAGTTGCATATGTGTCTATTTTATCAAATGTCGGTTCTCTGACACCATTCAATTTTTCTACGATCTGTTTTGTGACTTGGAAAAAAGCCCACTGTGTGGGCGAAACGTAGTCAATAAAGGATCTCATTATACTGCATATGTGTTTTATATTTCCATTGTGTCGGTATTTTATACCATTTATTGTCCAAGATCCATTGTTGACATGGCAGTGTATGACAGTTGTGATGAATGGCTTGAAAAGCCGACAGTTTTGAGGAGTTTGACGGTAATCAGTCCCTCAGCCTGGACGTCGATGAGTGTTCAGGCCATCAGTTTTGTAGATTGTCAGCTAGGACCGTAGGGACGTGGCTTATTTTTACTGTAGTGAGTTGAGGGAGGTGGTAGTACGTAGTTGTGTTCACTACTATACCTCTACCACTCTGCCCACGCGTCATCACCTGACTCCTGCCACTATATATATGCGTTTTTCTTAGTTTTCTCTGTATTAGGACCTGAAAGAAGCCAACTCGTGGCCGAAACCGTTTCCTTTAATAATTGTCATGAATGTAACTATAATGCCTTTTTTCCACAGGTTTAAAGAATGTGTGCTAGTTTCAGAGAAGTTTGGTGGTTTCAGGAAAGTGGGTGCAGCGAGGGAAGAAGAGCGATTGGTGGAAAAATGATGATGTAAAGAGAGAGTAAGGAAGAACAAAGTTAGCTTAGGAGAGGTTTTTTACAAGGTAGAAGTAAATACAGGAGGGAAAGAGTATATGGAGATGAAAAAGAGAGGGTAGAGAGTGCGTGTGAAGCAATGTAAAAAGGAAAGCAAATGAGAGGTGGGTTAGATGTTATCAACCAAATTTTTTTGAAAAAAAAAAAAGTTTTTGGGAAGTGAGATTAATAAAGTTGAGGAAAACCTAGAGAACCAAATGGATTTATCAGTTAAAAATAGGAGAGGAGGTCCTGTTAATTGGAGAGTTAGAGGTATCTGGGAAGAGATGGAGGGAATATTTTGAGGTATTGTTAAATGTTGATGAAGATAGTGAAGCGGTGATTTTCGAAGTGAGTATGGGCAAGGCGGAATAACATCTTGTAGGAGTGAGGAAGAGCCAGTTTGTATGTGTGGGGAAAGTTCGTGAGGCAGTGGGTAGAATGAAAGGGGGTAGAAGGCAGCTGGGTTGATGGATATTTAGATAGGAAATGTTAAAAGCAGGTGGGGATTAATTAGTTTGGAGTGGTTGGTGCTATTATTTAATTAATGTATGGATGAGCAGTAAGGACTTAGGGTGGCAGACCAGACGAGAGCATGCGTAGTTCTTTGTTAATATAGGCAAAGGGGGATAACAGAGATGCAAAAATTATAGGGGATTAAGTCTGCTTGAGTATAAATGGTAAAGTGTATGGTAGTTATTATTGTAGAATTAAGAGTAAGGTCAGAGAGTAGAATAGAGATGAAAAAGGGAGGCTTTTGGAAAGGTAGTGGGTGTGTAGATCAAGTGTTTACAGGTGAAACATATAGGGTAAACAGTATTTAAATAAAGGGTTTTAATTAAATGAGACTTTTTGTGGCTTTATGGATTTAGAAAAAGGCAATGTCTGGGTGCGATGGATGGAAAGGGGGCAGATGTGTGCTTGGGGTCGGCGGTTAGGACGGTGGTTATGAATGCATTGGAAGAGTGGGCACGTGGTCTGTTGAGGCGCAGGTTTGGAGTAGGTTTGGTTGTGTGGGTGTTTGATGGACTGGATAATAGGAGGCCTTAGACAAGGTTGGGTGGTGCCCATCCGCAGGTGGGGGCGCATTCGGGAGGTATCGAGTGGGGGGGGGTTGTGTAGGGTTGGATTTGGGCGGAGGCTAGTGGCGGGGGTGGGTTTGGTGTGGTGTTGGGAACGTCGGGGCACGGGGAGCGGAGGCATGGCGGAGGGTGGTGGTTGTGGGAAGGGGGGGATCGTGGCTTATTGTTGGGGCAGGAGGAGGGTGATGGGGGGGGAGAGGAGGATAAGGGGGCAGACGGGGGGGGGGATGGGAGCGGGATGGGAATGGGGGAGGGGGCGGGGAGGGAGGAGAAGGGGAGAGGGGGGAGGTGACGGGGGAGTTGAGAAGGGGTGGAGGTGTGGGGGAGATGGGAGGTGGAGTGGAGGCTGGCGGGACAAAGCGTGCGGTGGTATCGGCGGGGAGAGATGTACTGGAGGGGGACCGGAGAACGACCGGATCAGGAGACTGGGTGGATAGTGTGGGGAAGTGAGGATGAGGAGCGGAATGAGTAGGGGGACTGGAGGAGAGGAGGGAGGGAAGAGAGGGCAGGGGAAAGAATGGGGGTGGAGGGGGGGGGATTTGAGAGTGATGAAGGGGGCGCTGGGGGGATGTGGGGAGGGAGCGTTAGGAGGGAAGGGTGTGTGGGGGGTGGGGGGGGGTGTGATGGGAATGGGATGGCAGGGAGGAGAGGGAGGTGGTGTGAGGATGATTGAGGGAGAGGGGCTCGGAAAGGGGGGGGAGAGGGATGGTGCAGTGGAGTGGCAGCGGGCGAGCAGCGGTGTTGGTTAGGCGGAGATCGAACGAGCACGAGGATTTGTGGGGGGAGTGAGGAGGAGGGGAGCGAAGGGGAGGGGAAGACGGGGGGGAGGGGGGGGCAGTGGGGCAGGTGGGAGAGAGGGAGGGAGTGAGCATGGGGATGCGGCTGGGTGGATTAGGAGGGGGTGGGATAGGGGGTGGGGGAGGGAGGGGGGTGTGGGAGGCTGCTGGTGAGTGGAGGGTCGAGTGATGATGGGGGGGGGGGGGGGGAACGGTGGGGACGGAGGGCGGGGAGTGGAGGAGGGTGGAGATGTGGAGATGGGGGGAGGGGGTAGCGTGGGGGGGGGGTGGTGGTGTGGGCGGAGCGGGGAGCGGGGTTCGGGAGAGGGTTGGGGGGGGTAGGGAGAGCATGAGGGGGATTGGGTGGAGTTGGTTGGGGGATTTGGGGTTTGAGGAGAGGAGGGTGGGGGAGGGGGATGTTGGAGCGAGGGGAGGTGGGGAGAGAGGGGGGAGGGAGGAGGGGATGGGGGAAATGAGGCGGGGATGCGTGTTGGGTTCGGGGGGAGAGGGGAGGGGGATGGAAGATGGCAGCGGGTGGGTGGGGCAGGGAGGATTGTGGAGGGGGGAAGTGGGGATGCGAGTGAGTTGGCTTGGGGGGGTGCGATGGACGGAGGGGAGGGAGGGGAGGGCGGGGGGGGGAGGCTGGGCGTGGGGTGTGTGATTGGTGTGGATTTGGGGGTGGGGATGTGAGGCGGATGGGGGGGGTTGGAGGATGGTGATTGGGGGGGTGGAGTGGGTGGCAGGTGCGGGGGGGGAGGATGGGTGATGGGAGGGGACGTGATGGAGGGAGGGGGGAGAGGGGCAGGATTAGGGGGAGTGGGAGCAGGGACGGGGGAGTGGGGTGAGGTAGGGCGGGGGGAGGGGCTTGGGGGGGCAGAGGGGTGGGCGAGGGGCGCGAGTGGGGGGTTGTATTGTGCTATTTGCTCTACTTGCTTTTCTCCTTTTCTCTTTTTCTTTAATGCTTTCGCTACTTGAATCTTTTTTCTCTCATCTTTTTTTTAATTTATTCATCTTTTAATTATCATTCTTTTCTTTCTTTCTATTTTATCTTTCTTTTTTTTTTTTTTCTCTTTTCTCGTTTTTTTTTTCTTTTCATTATTTTCTTCTTTATTTCTTGTCAATCTTACTGTTTTTTTTTTCTTTTCAATTTTTTTTTTTTTTTCTTATTATATTCTCAACACCATAAAGTGGAGTTGTCACAGTTGCCGCTTTGCTGAATGACTTGGTTGCTTTTTGGGGAGATTCTGAAGAGAACTTGCAAGAGGTTGGTGGCTGGAATTGGTATTAGTGTATGTAAAAGTAAGAAAATTGAAAGTGAATATAGGAAAGGAGTAAGGTTTGAGGATTAACAATAGATTGGGAAGAAAGTACTGGATATCAGATTGAGAGGGAGAGAGAGTGATATGGAGGATGTGAATGTATTCAGATATTTAGGAGTGGACGTGTTTGTCAGCAGATGGGTCTATGAAGGTTGAGGTAAATACATAACTGATGAGGGGTAATGGGTGAGTGGATGCTCTTAGGAGCCTGTGGAGACCAAAGAACTTTGTCCATGTAAGCAAAATGGGAATGTATGAGCGTATAGTTGTACCAACACTCTTGTATGGGTTGTTGAAGCATGAGTGATGAATGTTGTACAATGAGGAGAAGGCTGGAGGCAGTGGAGATGTGTGTCTGAGGGCAATGTGTGTGGTGAATATAAAGCAGAGACATCTCGTTAGTTCGGAAATTAGGGAGAAGGTCCTGGATTACCAAAACTATTATCCAGATGGGGCTGAGGCGGGTTGTTGAGGGTAGTTCGGGAGATGTAGAGAGAATGGAGCAAAACAGAATGACTTCGAGAATGTATAAATTCTGTAGTGGAGGGAGGCGGGGGTAGGGGTCGGCTAGGAGAGGGTTGGAGGGAGGGGGTGAAGGGGTGGGGTTTTGTTGTGGAGGGGTTTGGCTTCCAGCAAGCGTGCATGAGCGTACTTGTAAGGACTGTTGAATGGAGACAAATGGTTTTTAATACTTGACGTGCTGTTGGAGTATGTTGAGCAAAAGTAACATTTGTGAAGGGATTCAGGAAACCGGCAGGCCGGACTTGAGTTCCGGGAGATGGGAATACAGTGTCTGCACTCTGAAGGAGGGGTGGGTAGGTATTAATATTGCGTTTTATAACTGTAGTGTAAAGCACCCCACTGGCAAGACAGTGAGGAGTGAATGATGAACTTTTTTCTTTTTCTTGCGCCCACCCTGCCTTGGTGGGAATCGGCGGATGTGTTAATATTTTTATATATATATATATATATATATATATATATATTATATATTATATATATATATATATATATATATACTATTATATATATATATATATATAATATATATATATACACACACACACACGCAGTACTGAAAACACGAAACAAGTGGTACTGAATCATTTATCAAACTGCGGCCAACCAGGATTTGCAGTCTGTAACACATTCTCCACCTTTTACCCTTTAACGATACAGAACATATTCACCATTGCCTTAACCAACTTGAACTGAGATCCCTCAAAGACATGAACCCAGCAGAGCTTTTAAAGGTGATGTTCATGATCTGTGGACATATGTGGTAGTCGTAAGCTCCAAGCTTAATTTTCTACCACTCCGTTGAATGTCCCAATCTCCTAAGTACTTTATATTGTAATGAAACCACAAAAACAAGTGGTATTGAATCATTTACAAAATGCGGCGCAACAGGATTAGCTCCCGGGACACATTATCCCACCATTTTCCACCAAGAGACAACAATTAATACATACTGGTCAACAAATTTTGAAAAGTTGCTGTATGTTTTAAATGAGGTTAGTTAATTTCTTATGTATTTTCATGTCCTGATTCAAAAGTACTCATCGAAAGATGTTATGGCTGCAGGTTGTAAAGATGTTGAGTCATGGATATAGTAGAATGTTGGTATGATTTCTTGACAGGATGTGTCAGTTATGTTTTCAACTCTAATTCGTACCTTCATATCTGCCTTTCTGCTGGACGCTTATGTGGGCTGAAAATCTTCTCTTGCCTTGTCAAGTCAATAGTCGGCAACGCATTGTTGTGCCCCATTTTGACCTGGTTAACATTTTTAAGTGGGACATGTTACATCCCACGTTTTGTAGCCTTGATGAGGTTTTTCCACCAATTCTTCATAGTTGCCTTCCCTTCTGTTTCTGAGAAATCCCTTCACCACTAACTTGGCTGCTACCCAAGCAACTCTCTTCTCCCCATGAAGGTCTGATTAAACAGTCACATCTTTAAGAGCTCTCGATTCTTGAGGACCATTGAGAGGGACTCCCTCTTTATCTTAATGTTGCTCAGTGAGAGGAATTTTGATGTTAAATACATGAATCCCTGACCGGATTTGTCCATAGTTTTTACAAAGTTTTTTTTGGTGGTAGCAAAATTTTGTTTGATCCAATGAAAGGTGGATGTTGAATATTTTTCATCCCAGGTTCCAATGATTGACGAGGTGGCCTCACATGCATATCAATAGCTTGCTCAGTGATACTTATTGTAAGTTTTAAAAAGATGTATTGGCTAAGAAAATCACCGACCTTTCACCTCAAAATATAAACTTGCACATGACAACCACCTTCTATGACTGCTGGAACAGTAATGAAGGTCAGTGAGACTGTGAGTGTGGTAAGAAACACACTGGCACAAGCCTGTTGGAACCTGTTGTGACACGTAGATGTATATTGAAAAGTAGAGTTAACAAACAATTTTAGCCATGATATTCATTTTCTGTGACCTAAAATTAGTTAGGGACAATTTGCTAACTCTGGTCTCGGAAGCATTTTGGTTGTTGACCAGTATTCAACATCACCTTACCACTCAACCAGCTCTCCTACCAAGATCATGCACCCAGCAGAGCTAGGTGCATGGTGCCTTGATATAAAAGGTTTTATTGCAGGTATTATAAATATTGATGTTGTATCATCATCATCATAATAATAATAATAATAATAATAATAAAACAATAATATATTAATAATAATAATAATAATAATAATAATAATGATGATGAAACAACAGCAATAATAATTATAACATTTTTATTACTGCGATGTAAATATTATGATTTATTTCGTGTGGAACGTAGTCTTTGATTATTTATAATATACAATACAAGAATATTATTGATAAATATCTTATATTTCTACTTGCAGTAACAGGCCCACAATCCTTAATTCTTCTGGACCAATATTCTAAATCAGGTGAGAGGGATAACTTTATGGCAAGTTTCTCTTCTCTTATTTATGATCAAATATCTCATTATTGCCATTTTCGACTTACAAATACAGACCACAGAGACACAGAGGCCTAAATACAACAGGAATGATGAGAGATTTCCTAATCACTAGTCAAACCAACAAATACTTCGTTAAAGAATTATGACTTTATGGAAAGAAATCTTGTCATTTTCCTCTCAGAAAAATTCATGAATATGATATTAGAAGGAAATTGCTGTTATTCTACCATCAATGAATTTGTATGTTCTTTTTTTTTTTTTTAGGAAAAGATATATCTATTATTGTGTCTGTAGAACAGTTGTTTTTCAACTTGGGTGACCCAAGATAAGGCCAGGGGTGACAAGATGTGTGTGTGACAGGTCAGTTAATTATCCAAACAGGTCAAAAGTTGAATCCAATTCAAGAACCTACCTTCCCATCCCCAGAAAATCTAGGATTACTTGCGTCTCTCTACTCAGGGCAGCGTGTGTTCCCGGGTGTAGACACATTTCTGTGTATCGTGAAGTTCACTGGATGGATCTCACATGTGGCCAATACTCATTAGCATACATATAAATGCGCTTCAATAGTATTGGTAACAAGCACTTACCGTTGTGATGTCTGGGGTCTGTACGTTATTAACTCCCATTAGGAGCACAAAATATGTGTTCGAGTCACCATTTACAAAGGAGTTCGTGAACATAATAAGTTATCTTGTTGCTGTGTGTACATGAGAATACTTCCACGTTTCTGTTCTTCCCTGTACTGTATAAGCTACGGGAGTCCAAACAAAGAGTGAAAGTAAGGCATTCTCTGTTCGGTTTTTATTATGCATGACCTGACGTTACGGGGTGGACTCCAGGTCTGTTCACAACCATCTTCACTTGGACTCAGGTGTATAGAAGGAACGGTCAGCTGAGTAGCTTGTCCCCATGCTGGTGGTGTGGCACAAGTGGTTGCCATTGAAGATGTGTGGGCTGAGATGAAGGTAATCGTATATACTAAACTAATTACTGTACATCTAACTCTGAGTTAACTTAAGTACTTATAAAAGAAATTGAGTAGGAGTCTGTTAAAAGATTACAGTTAAATTAATTATACGATTAAGGTTGTAATGTTGTAAGTTTGATAGATTATTGCAGGCCCTATATCCATGTTACATGCCTCTCAAACTCCCAACTCCACCACCTCTCTCACAGCATCTTACTCCACCCAAATCTGAAGAATGGCGGGAAATCAGCGTATTGATGCTTGATTTCCTACCCTTCGGGATCGAAACGCTGTTTGGACCTGGTTAAACAAGGTCATTGTCTCTGGCTCCTGTTATTTTTGTTGAGTAGTTTGTTAGTGATATATTTATATAAGTGAAATAAAAATCTCTCTCCGTAAGCCATTGGTTTTGTTAAAAACCAACTAAAATGCCGGGAACAATGGGCTAGTAACCCCTTTTCCTGTAATAATTACTAGAATACCTGTCATACTGTGGTATGTGTTTTTTGTGGTAGTAGAGTACCCCGTATACTGTGGTATGTGTTTGTGGTAGGAGTAGGAGTACCTGTCATACTGTGGTATGTGCTATGTGGTAGAGTACCTGTCATACTGTGGTATGTGTTATGTGGTAGAATACCTGTCATACTGTGGTATGTGTTACGTGGTAGAATATCTGTCATACTGTGGTATGTGTTATGTGGTAGAGTACCTGTCATACTGTGGTATGTGTTATGTGGTAGAGTACCTGTCATACTATGGTATATGTTATATGGTAGAGTACCACAGACTTCTGCCCCACATTCTAATACTGCATTTTTAAAACTATTCCAACCCTCTTCAAGCCCCTCACTACTCATACTTGCACCAGCCCACCGTTCTGCCAATAGTTGCTTACATCTCACTCGAACTTCCTCCTCCCTTAGTTTATACACTTTCACCTCCCTCTTACTTCTTGTTTCCATTTTCCTCTTGTCCCATCTACCTCTTACTCTAACTGTAGCTACAACTAAATAATGATCCGATATATCAGTTGCCCCTCTATAAACGTTGTACATCTCCTGGGTCTACCCATCAATCTTTTTTCCACCAATATCAAAATCTATCAAATCTTTCATTACGGGATATATCTACCTTGATATTTAGTTATCATCATTTTCATAAAATATATTTTACTTCTTACCAAACTCTTTCTACAATAGCTCAATTAAAAGGCTCTCCCCATTTACATTTACCCCTGGCACCACTAATTTACCTTCTACTCCCTCCACAACATTTTTACCCATTTTGCATTGAAATCCAAACCAAACAGAGTACTCGCTACACTTGGTTTCAAACTCCCACCACACATTCACTCAACATTTCCCAAAAATCTCTCTCCATCCTCTACACTTCTCTCTTCTTCAGGTGAATATACGCATACTATAACCCACCTTTTCACATCTACCTTTATTTTACTCCACATAAATCCTTGAATTAATACATGTATAGTCCATCTTTTCCTGCCATCGCTTATACTTCAACATTATTGCTACTCTTCTTTCGCTCTTAATATTTGAAACCCTGAACCTAATCCCATTTAATTCCTCTCCACAAACTTCTCCCACCCCTTCAGCTTTGTTTACTTAATGCCAGGGACATTCCAGCTTCTTTCTTATCAATCATCCACAATCATCCTCTTTTTATCATTTGCACAACATCCACGCACATTCAGAATTCCCACTTTGACAATTATCTTTCTAATTTCATTCATTTTATTAATTATTACAGGAAATGGGGTTACTAGCCCATTGTTCCCGGCATTTATATATATATATAAATATATATATATATATATATATATTTATATATATATATATATTATATATTTATATTATATGTCGTGCCGAATAAGTAAACACTGGTCAATTAGCAAGAGACTCGTTAAAATTAAGTTTTTCTAAAAAAATTCTGTCTCTCTTATACGTATAATGATATATTTTTTCATTAATGTGATGTAAAAAAAAATTAAATTTGCACAAAAGGAACTTAGAAAACTTACCTAACCTTATTATAACAGAAAATTTATTTTAGCCTAAACCCGATAAGTATATTTTAGATTTTGTTTACATAATTTAATACTAACAAAAACAGTGAAATATATTTTTTCGTTTAGGTTCAGAATGATTTTGGCGAAATTATTGCCCCCGCCCCCCTCCCCCCCCCCCCCCATACACAAATTTTCGTCTTGTCCTATATGGCAAGATGAGCGTTGCTATTTTAAGCCAAGATCGCAAGTTTTCTGTCCCTATTCGGCACGACATTTATATATATATATATATATATTTATATATATATATATATCTTTATATATAATATTATATAAATATTTCTATATATATGGGGAATAAATCAGCCTCAATGTCTGGGCACCACCGTTACAATGTTGGGAACAACAGTTACATGTCAGCGGAACCACAGTTACAATGTCCTGGAAACCCCAGTTACAATGTCAGGGACCCACTGTACATGTCTGGGAACCAGCCTTAATGTCTAGGAACCACAGTACAATGTCTAGGAACCACAATTACAGTGTCTGTAAACCACAGTTACAATGTCTGGGAACCACAGTTACAATGTCTAGGAACCACAGTTACAATGTCTGGGAAGCACAGTTACAATGCCTAGGAACCACAGTTACAATGTCTGGGAACCACAGTTACAATGTCTAGGAACCACAGTTAAACCAATGTCTGGCGGAACCACAGTACAATGCTTGGGAAACCACAGTTACAATGTCTGGGACCACAGCCACAATGGTATGAGTGTATAACGGACACAATGGTTATATAATGCCATGGGGTATAATGACTTCGGTAACATAATTAGTTTTTCTCTTCTCTCAGAGGTAACCTCTTAATTATTTTTTGCTAATAAAATAATAGGCTTCTTTCTGACAGCACGGTCCAGTAAAAATTATGTACTCTGAAGCAGAGCCTAAGAAGTTAATCACGGAGATTGTTAGTATTGTTTCCCGAAAAACTCACCTATAAAACCTCTATTCGACAAACAGTAAGTTGATCTTATTTTATTAAACTTTAAAGAAAACAAGTCGCAATAAGTTAACTTTGGTTCGTCGCCTCTAACTCAAAAGCTGGAAAACAATTTTTTAAGTGATAATGGTTCTGGTCGTTAAATAATGTTTGGTTAAGTAATGGTGCAAAATTTACTGAATATCTTTACCATTTTTGGGTTACTTGTAAATTAATTAGTAACATTCATTATTTTGATGTTAAGGTCAAGTTAAAATAGCAGTCATGTATAAGATTATTTTGATTTATAAAGAGTAGCCTTGAAGAACCTTTGATATACGTAATGAAAATGAATAAATAAACTGAACGACAGCCCATGAGTCATAGTGTCCTGTGGGATTGTCAAGTTGTAAACAAAATTATGAAAAAAATAAAAATTAAGGAAAAAACTTAGGCAACTCCTAGTACGAGGAGTTTGTTGTCTGTCTGCCCAGAACTACATCACCACCGTTGGCAACATTATCATCACCTTGACTGAACTACTTCTGTATTATATCTGTTATGCCAGACTTACTGAATTACTGTTGCATTATATTTTTACTTGTTATACAGTTGCGTGAATGTTAAACTGATGTATAACAGCAACATAGTACTATAAATGTTATAATCTAGAATTACTTCTATTGTAATGCAACGCTCACATTGTTCTCTGTTGTATTAAACTATTAGTGTTACACTCTATTGTCATTGTAATACTTTACAATATTCACATAACAGTGTGTGTGGATTGGTAGAATCATCGGTCATATGTGGTATGTGTTATGTGGAGAATATTGTCATATGTGGTATGTTGTTATGTGGTAGAATATCTGTCATACTGTGGCGATGTGTTATGTGGTATGAAGATCTGGCTTACCCTGTGGTAGTGTTATGTGGTAGAATATTGTTCAATATGTCGGTATGTGTATGTGGTAGAAATATCTGTCATACTGTGGTATGTGTTATGTGGTAGAATATCTGTCATACTGTGGTATGTGTTATGTGGTAGAATATCTGTCATACTGTGGTATGTGTTATGTGGTAGATAGAATATCTGTCATACTGTTGGTATATTGTTATGTTGGTAGAATATCTGTCATACTGTGGTATGTGTTATGTGGTAGATATCTGTCATACTGTGGTTATGTGTTATGAGGTAGAAATTGTCTCATAACTGTGGTATGTGTTATGTGGTAGAATATCTGTCATACTGTGGTATGTGTTATGTGGTAGAATATCTGTCATACTGTGGTATGTGTTATGTGGTAGAATATCTGTCATACTGTGGTATGTGTTATGTGGGAGAATACCTGTCATTCTGTGATATGTGCTATGTGGTAGAATACCTGTCATACTGTGGTATGTGTTATGTGGTAGAATACCTGTCATACTGTGGTATGTGTTATGTGGTAGAATACCTGTCATACTGTGGTATGTGTTATGTGGTAGAATATCTGTCATACTGTGGTACGTGTTATGTTGTAGAATACCTGTCATACCGTGGTATGTGTTATGTGGTAGAATACCTGTCATAATGTGGCATGTGTTATGTGGTTAGAACCTGTCCTTATGTGGTAGGGGTTAAGTGGTAGAATACCTTGTATAGTGGTATGTTTTATGTGTAGATACCTGTCATACTGTGGTATGTGTTATGTGGTAGAATACCTTTCATACTGTGGTATGTGTTATGTGGTAGAATACCTGTCATACTGTGTTATGTGTTATGTGGTAGAGTACCTGTCATACTGTGGTATGTGTTATGTGGTAGAATACCTGTCATACTGTGGTATGTGTTATGTGGTAGAATACCTGTCATACTGTGGTATGTGTTATGTGGTAGAATACCTGTCATACTGTGGTATGTGTTATGTGGTAGAATACCTGTCATACTGTGGTATGTGTTATGTGGTAGAATTAGATACCTGTCCCCTACTGTGGTATGTGTTATGTGGTAGAATACCTGTCATACTGTGGTATGTGTTATGTGGTAGAATACCTGTCATACTGTGGTATGTGCTATGTGGTAGAATACCTGTCATACTGTATGCCCTCTAAGTTATCCTATTTTGCTCCATCCTTTCTTAATATCCTAACCACCTCAACAACCCCTCCTAAGCCTTCTGGTTAATACTTCTAGTAATCTCGCACTTCCTTCTAACTTCCAAGCTACGAATTCTCTGCATAATGTTCACACCACACATTGCGCAGATATGAGATCTTCAATCTACCCACCCCTCTTTCTCTTATCTTACTGCTGTTATAGAACTCCAGTAGGTTTGTGAAACAGGATTTCCCGTCTCTGAAACCATGTTGGCTACTGTTGATGAGATCATTCCTTTCTAGGTTTTCCACCACTCTTCTCCTGATAATCTTCTCCATGACTTTGCATACTATACATGTCATGTACACTTGTCTGTAGTTTAGTGCTTTCATGTCTAGTCGACTTTCTTAAAATTTGTGACTCATTTGCTGTCTTCCATGCCTCAGGCAATCTCCCTGTTTCGATAGATGTATTGAATATTGTTGTTCGAGGTACACATAGCACCTCTGCTTCCCTCTTGTCCAGGGACCCATGGGAGAGTTGTTTATCCGGCCTCATTGCCTTTGAGGTATCTAGCTACTCAGAAGCCTTTCACGTCTTCTCAGTGTGGTACTGTGTCCGGCACTTGGTAGTGTACCCCACCTCTCCGTCTTGCTGGAGCCCCTTCTGTTCTCTCCTGTGCAGACCTTCCTTTGAATCTCACGTTGAGTTCCTCACATACTTCACGGTCATTTCTTGTCTCTCCTCCTTCCCTCCTTAGCCTGATTACCTGGTCCTTGACTGTTGTTTTCCTCCTGATGCGGCTCTATAACAGCTTCGGGTCAGATTTGGCTTTCGCTGCTATGTCGTTTTCATATTGTCGTTGGGCCTCCCTTCTTATCTGTGCATATTCATTTCTGGCTCTACGACTGGTGAAGAAAATCAACTTTATCAAGTTATAACTTGATCTGTCTGTGGTGGTTATTACAACCTGGACAGTATAACACTGCTCTCCTTACTCTCCTGGGTCCTTTGCCTTCTATGCTTCTTCCATTCCCAGCACACTTGGTTTTTGCCTCACTGCACCTTTGGGTGAACCATGGGCTCATCCTGGCTTTTTCATTATTCGTGTTACCCTTGGGTGCAAACCTCTCCTCAGCTTCCTTGCATATTGTTGTTACATATTCCATCAACTCATTTACCGGCTTCCCTGCCTGTCCCACTGAACCCCGCTTCAGGAACGTTTCCTCATTCCCGTGTAGTCAACTTTCTTGTGTTTGCTTCTTTTGCCTGGCCTTCTGCTTCCCCCTCCAGTTGTAGCTTATTGGTTTATGCGAAGCTTATAAACCACAAGGATCGCTGGTCCAAGGAGTCTTTCATATGTGATGCATCAAGATCTGCATACTCAGGTGATACTAGGTCCAGTCTTGCTGGTTCATTCCTCTCCTCTCTCTTGTAGTGTTCCTTACGTGTTGGTACATGAAGTTTTCCAGTACCACCTCCATCACCTTAGCCCTCCATGTATCTTGGCCCCTTTATTGGCTCAAAGTGGTGTATGTGTGTGTGTGTGTGTTGTTGTGTGTGTGGTGTGTGTGGTTGTGTGTGTGTTGTGTGTGTGTGAAACTTGAAATATATGTGGGCTTATTAAGTGTCTGAAAAGTAAGTGAAATTGTGTGTTGTGATGTATGAGTGTGTCTATGGAGTTTGCAGTCTCCCTTCCTTGGCTTACCCCACACCCTCCCGTGACCTGACCCACACCTACCTACTATTTTGCGTCCTCTATGCTTTTACGTCTGCCTAGTCTAATAGACTCCTGTTTCGAGTTGTTCTATAAATTACCAATTGCTATTCATTATTGAGTACTGATAGCCTATTCTTTATCATACTAGGAGAGCTGGACTGTTCACAATCAGCTTGGTGGTTAAATTAGAAACCCTCAAACTCACACCCCAACCCTTTTCACATAGGTGAATATTCCAATGCAGCCTGTAGTAGTGTAGGCCTGTAGCTTGTTCAGCATGCTGTGATGTCCTGGCGTAGATCCACCTCTGTTTCTTCTCGATATATATAATGTACCCCATTCACCGTATTTCTTTCACTGGTCCACTATTTGTTTCGCTTTATGCTCTTTCTTGGATGGACCGTGGCAACGATTACGCCTTGAGCACATATGCCATGCCCACTCTGAATGCTACACCAAGTATATTGACTAATGAATGGTTTCAGAGAACTGACATGTTGATATATTAGACACATTTGCCGCTCTTGGGTATCTTTAATTGAAGAAACGTTTCGCCACACGTGGCTTCATCAGTCCATACAAAGGAGAATCTTGAAGAACAGGAGGAGAGTGAGGTAATCAGTCCCTCAACCTTGAGTCGATGTGGTCAGTCATATACAATCTTGTTGGACTGACCAACATCGACTCAAGGCTGAGGGACTTGATTTACTCAACCTCTCCTCCTGTTCTTTCAAGATTTCTCCTTTGTATGGACTGATGACAGCCACTGGGTGGCGGAAACGTTTCCTGTGGTTTTGAAGCCTACACTGGCCCGTCAGAATAGTAGAGAATGGTGTTCCAGGTTATATGCGAAGGCGATGATTGAGAGTTTTCATAAGAAGTTTTCCTAAAGGCTTTCTTCTAAATAGCTTACCTCACTTCGCACGGACACAATTTTCTTCGTGATGATTGCATCCAAGAAATGGTCTTACCTAGATCTACTCTCTCAAATTGCCAACATCATAACCACCTTTCCTTGCTACAGCTCGGTCCCCACCTTGAAGAGTGATGCAGAACGGTCTAAAACAATGCTACAAAGGAAGCTTTTCTCCAAGCCCAGAACACTAGGCACAACACTAAGGGGGCAACATGAACAGACAGCACCGCCGGAAATCATTGCGCAGAGGTAAACCACTAGCGAATGTTCAACAGATAGTTCAGACTTACTAGGAAACTACAAACACTCTGCGATTATAGTAATTGGAAAAAGTTTAGGAAGACCTGAAATTATTTCTCAAAATCTTTCATCTTCGTCCACTGTCAACCACGAAACTGAAGCCCTCAGCTTAGGCCTCAAATTCGCAACAGGAATTACGAAACCAAAACAAGACCTCAATTTCATCGCCAAAAATACAGACACAATGACTCTGACTTCCAAAAAGGCCACGACCTACTTCACATTGAACAATGTGACACGACCTCTGCCCTGCTGCACCTCTCCTGCAATACGGTTTATAGCTGCTTCTCCGCTGATATGCCGATTCTATTCTCAGATGATGGATCTGAACAACATTCGATCAAGGTTTTGAAGGGGACTGATCATCATTCTCTCCCTGTTCTTCAGTTTCTCCTACGTATGGACGAATGAAGCACTGTGTTGGCGAAAAACGTTTCCTAATAAAGATACCCAAGAGTTGCATATGTGTCTATTTTATCAAATGTCGGTTCTCTGACACCATTCAATTTTTCTACGATCTGTTTTGTGACTTGGAAAAAAGCCCACTGTGTGGGCGAAACGTAGTCAATAAAGGATCTCATTATACTGCATATGTGTTTTATATTTCCATTGTGTCGGTATTTTATACCATTTATTGTCCAAGATCCATTGTTGACATGGCAGTGTATGACAGTTGTGATGAATGGCTTGAAAAGCCGACAGTTTTGAGGAGTTTGACGGTAATCAGTCCCTCAGCCTGGACGTCGATGAGTGTTCAGGCCATCAGTTTTGTAGATTGTCAGCTAGGACCGTAGGGACGTGGCTTATTTTTACTGTAGTGAGTTGAGGGAGGTGGTAGTACGTAGTTGTGTTCACTACTATACCTCTACCACTCTGCCCACGCGTCATCACCTGACTCCTGCCACTATATATATGCGTTTTTCTTAGTTTTCTCTGTATTAGGACCTGAAAGAAGCCAACTCGTGGCCGAAACCGTTTCCTTTAATAATTGTCATGAATGTAACTATAATGCCTTTTTTCCACAGGTTTAAAGAATGTGTGCTAGTTTCAGAGAAGTTTGGTGGTTTCAGGAAAGTGGGTGCAGCGAGGGAAGAAGAGCGATTGGTGGAAAAATGATGATGTAAAGAGAGAGTAAGGAAGAACAAAGTTAGCTTAGGAGAGGTTTTTTACAAGGTAGAAGTAAATACAGGAGGGAAAGAGTATATGGAGATGAAAAAGAGAGGGTAGAGAGTGCGTGTGAAGCAATGTAAAAAGGAAAGCAAATGAGAGGTGGGTTAGATGTTATCAACCAAATTTTTTTGAAAAAAAAAAAAGTTTTTGGGAAGTGAGATTAATAAAGTTGAGGAAAACCTAGAGAACCAAATGGATTTATCAGTTAAAAATAGGAGAGGAGGTCCTGTTAATTGGAGAGTTAGAGGTATCTGGGAAGAGATGGAGGGAATATTTTGAGGTATTGTTAAATGTTGATGAAGATAGTGAAGCGGTGATTTTCGAAGTGAGTATGGGCAAGGCGGAATAACATCTTGTAGGAGTGAGGAAGAGCCAGTTTGTATGTGTGGGGAAAGTTCGTGAGGCAGTGGGTAGAATGAAAGGGGGTAGAAGGCAGCTGGGTTGATGGATATTTAGATAGGAAATGTTAAAAGCAGGTGGGGATTAATTAGTTTGGAGTGGTTGGTGCTATTATTTAATTAATGTATGGATGAGCAGTAAGGACTTAGGGTGGCAGACCAGACGAGAGCATGCGTAGTTCTTTGTTAATATAGGCAAAGGGGGATAACAGAGATGCAAAAATTATAGGGGATTAAGTCTGCTTGAGTATAAATGGTAAAGTGTATGGTAGTTATTATTGTAGAATTAAGAGTAAGGTCAGAGAGTAGAATAGAGATGAAAAAGGGAGGCTTTTGGAAAGGTAGTGGGTGTGTAGATCAAGTGTTTACAGGTGAAACATATAGGGTAAACAGTATTTAAATAAAGGGTTTTAATTAAATGAGACTTTTTGTGGCTTTATGGATTTAGAAAAAGGCAATGTCTGGGTGCGATGGATGGAAAGGGGGCAGATGTGTGCTTGGGGTCGGCGGTTAGGACGGTGGTTATGAATGCATTGGAAGAGTGGGCACGTGGTCTGTTGAGGCGCAGGTTTGGAGTAGGTTTGGTTGTGTGGGTGTTTGATGGACTGGATAATAGGAGGCCTTAGACAAGGTTGGGTGGTGCCCATCCGCAGGTGGGGGCGCATTCGGGAGGTATCGAGTGGGGGGGGGTTGTGTAGGGTTGGATTTGGGCGGAGGCTAGTGGCGGGGGTGGGTTTGGTGTGGTGTTGGGAACGTCGGGGCACGGGGAGCGGAGGCATGGCGGAGGGTGGTGGTTGTGGGAAGGGGGGGATCGTGGCTTATTGTTGGGGCAGGAGGAGGGTGATGGGGGGGGAGAGGAGGATAAGGGGGCAGACGGGGGGGGGGATGGGAGCGGGATGGGAATGGGGGAGGGGGCGGGGAGGGAGGAGAAGGGGAGAGGGGGGAGGTGACGGGGGAGTTGAGAAGGGGTGGAGGTGTGGGGGAGATGGGAGGTGGAGTGGAGGCTGGCGGGACAAAGCGTGCGGTGGTATCGGCGGGGAGAGATGTACTGGAGGGGGACCGGAGAACGACCGGGGTTGTGTTTTGTGGAGAATTCTGTCTACTGTGGTAGGGTTTTATGTGGTAGAATATCGCATACTGGGGTAGTTTTTTGTGGAGAATATCTGTCATACTGTGGTATGTGTTTGGGGTAGAAATCTGTCTTTCTGTGGTAGTGTTATGTGGTGAAATCTGTCACTGGGGTATGTTTTATGTGGTAAAATACTGTCATACTGTGGATGTTTTTATGGGTGGAATATTGTTACTGTGTATGTGTTATGTGGGGAATATCTGTCATACTGGGTATGTTAATGTGGTGATACGCATACGGGGTATTGTTTTGGGTAAATATCTGTCACTGTGGTATGTGTTATGTGGTAAAATATCGTCTATTGGTAGGGTTTTATGTGGTAAATATCTGTCATACTGGGGTATGTGTTATTTTGGTGAATATCTGTCATACTGTGGTATGTGTTTGGGGTAGAATACTGTCATTGGGGTTGTGTTATGGGGGAGTTTTTCTGTCATACTGGGGTATGTGTTATGTGGAGAAAACCTTCATCTTTTAAATGTGATGTGGTTAGAATACCGCCCAACTGTGGTATGTGTTATGTGGTAAAAATACCTGTCATACTGGGGTTGTGTTAGTGGTAAAACTGTCAACGTGGAAAGTGTTATGGGGTTAGAAAAACCTGTCATATGTGGAGGTTATTTTTGTAAATACCTGTTACCGTGGTAGTGTTATGTGGAAATTTCCGTCTAATGTGGATTGTTTTGTGGTAGAATACCTGTCATACTGGGGTGGGGGGTGTTATGTGGTAGAATCCCTGTCAAAAATGGGTATGTGTTTTTTGGGGTTTGAATACCTGTCAACGGGGTATGTTTATGTGGTAAAATACCTTTATACTGTGGTATGTTTATGGGGTAGAATCCTGTCTTTTACGTGTTTATGTGTTATGTGGTAGATCCCTGTCATACTGGGTTGTGTTATGTGGTAGAATACCTGTCATACTGTGTATGGTTATTTGGTGGGAAACCTGTCATATTTGTGGAAGGTTTGTGGTAGAAATGTTTACGTGGTATGTGTTATTTTGTAAAATCCCCGTATACTGTGGTTGTTTATGTGGTAGAATACTTGTCATACTGGGTATGTGTTTAGGGGTAGAATACCTGTCATATTTTATGTTTTAGTTAAAAACCTTTTTGTTTTTTCTTTTTACTACCCAACAAACCCTCTAAGTTTCCCTTATTTTTGCTCCACCTTTTTTTAATTCCAAACCACCCCCCCCCCCCCCCCCCCCCCCCCCCCCCCCACCCCCGTCTCGCAAAATGTTCAACCCAACTTTGCGCAGATATGAGTCTTCAATCTACCCCCCCTTTTTTCCTTTTATTTTTCTGCTGTTATAAAAACTCCAGTGGGTTTGTGAAACAGGATTTCCGTCCTAAAACCATGTTGGACGTTGATGAATCTTCCTTTTAGTTTTCCACCACTCTTCTCCTGAAATCTTCTCCAGGGATTTGATACTATACATGTCATGAATTGTTGTAGTTTGTGCTTCTGTCTGTCTCCTTTTTAAAATTGTGATAAAATTTGCTGCTTCCACCCTCAGGAAATCCCCCTGTTTCGTGTGTATTGAATATTTTTGTTCGAGGAAACAATAGCCCTCTCCCTCCCCCTGTCAGGACCCATGGAGAGATGTTATCCGGGCCCCCATTGCCCCTTTAGGTATCTAGCTCACTCGAAGCCTCTTCATTTTTCCCCATTGTGTGTTACGTGTCCGGCACTTGGTAGTGACCCCCACCTTCCGTCTTTTGGAGCCCCTTCTGTCTCCCTGTGAAAACTTCTTTGAAAACTCCGTTGAGTTCCTCACATCTTCACGGTCTTTTTCTTGTCTCTCTCCTTCCCTCCTTAGCCTGATTACCCGGGCCTTGACTGTTGTTTTCCTCCTGAGCGGCTCTATAACACTTGGGTCAGATTTGGCTTTTGTGCTATGCGTTTTCATATTTCGTTGGGCCTCCCTTTTTTTTGTGATATTCATTTTTCTGGCTCTACGGGCTGGGAAGAAATCAACTTTATAAGTTATAATTGATCTGTTGTGGGGTTATTACAACCTGGACGTATAACACTGCTCTCCTTTCTCTCCGGGCCTTTGCTTCTTGCTTTTTCCCCTTCCACACACTTGGTTTTTTTTCCTCCTGACCTTTGGGGGGAACCATGGGTATCCTGGGTTTTTCATTTTTTCGTGTTACCCTTGGGGTGCAAACCTCTCCTAGCTTCCTTGCATTTGTTGTTTAAATATTCCATACTCATTTTACGGGGTTCCCGCCTGTCCACTGAAACCCCGTTTAGGAAGTTTCTTTCCCCGTGAGTCACCTTTCTTGTAGTTTGGTTTCATTTCCCCTGGCCTTCCTGTTTTCCCCCTCCAGTTGTAGCTCTATTGTTTTCAAAGCATAAACCACTTTGGGGTTGCCCAAGGATCTTTCATGTGTTCTCAATATCGCACTACCAAGGTGGGAAAAACAGGTCCAGTCTTGCGGTTTATCCTCTCCTTTCTTGTGTGTTCCCCTTCGTGTTGGGCATGAAGTTTTCCAGTTAACCCCTCCATCACCTTTGCCCCCCATGTATTTTGGCCCCCCCTAGGCTCAAAAATGAGTGTATGTGTGTTTGTGTGTGTGTGTGTGGTTGTGTGTGTTGTGTGTGTGTGGTGTGTGTGAAAAATTGTGGGCTTATTTAAGGGCTGAAAAGTAATGAAATTTTGTTTGTGATGTATGAGTGTTGTCTATGGAGTTTGCAGTCTCCCTTCCTTGGTTACCCCACAACCCCCCCCGGACCTACCCACACCTCCATTTTTGCGTCCCCTATGCTTTTACGGTCTGCCCAGTTAATAGACCCCTGTTTCGAGTTTTTCTATAATTCCCCAATTTTTATTCATTTGAGTACTGATAGCCTATTCTTTATCATACTAGGAGAGTGGACTGTTCACAATCAGCTTGGTGGTTAATTAGAAACCCAAACTCACCCCCAACAATTACAATAGGGGTTTCTTCCAAAGCAGCCTGTAGTAGCCTGTAGAAGGATTCCGCTGGCTTTGTGATGTCCTGCGTAGATCCACCTCTGATGCTTCTCGATAGATATAATGTACCCCATTTACCGTATTTCTTTCACTTGTCTCACAATTTGTTCACTTTATCTATTATCTTCTAGGTGACACGTGGCACGTCGCCTGAAGCACACTATGCCTGCCCACTCTGAATGCTACACCCAAGTATTTGTAAATGAATGGTTCAGAGAATGACATGTTGATAAATTAGACACCATGTGCCGCTTTGGGTATTTTATTGAGGGAAACGTTTCGCCACACCAGTGGCTTCATCAGTCCATCAAAGGAGAATCTTGAAAGATAGGAGGAGGAGTGAGGTAATCAGTCCCTCAACCTTGAGCTCGATGTGGTCAGTCCATCAATCTTGATGGACTATGACCACATCGTCTCAAGGTTTGAGGGACTGATAACCCTCACTCTCTCCTGTTCTTCAAGATTTCCCTTTGTATGGGTCTGATGAAGCCACTTGTGGCCGAAACTGTTTCTTCAATAAAGATACCCAAGAGTTGCACATTGTTCTAAATTTAGTCACCACCAACCAATGTATTATTTCTAGATCACTTAATAAAATTGTAAGGCTCTCTCCACACTTGTGTGGCTCCAGCAAATTGTAAATCGCTTCAAAGATTGTTCACTATCCTGACACACTTAGCTACCCTTGCAGTACACTTGGGTAGCCCTCAAAAACACTTATATTCGCAGAGCACGGAAGGCGTGACTCGAGCACGAAGTGTCCCTGCTGTGTGTGTGTGTGTGTGTGTGTGTGTGTATGTGTGTGTGTGTGTGTGTGTGTGTACTCACCTAATTGTAGTTGCAGGGGTCGAGACTCAGCTCCTGGCTCTGCCTCTTTACTGAACGGTACTAGGTCCTCTCTCTCCCTGCTCCATGAGCTTTATCATACCTCGTCTTAAAGCTATGTATGGTTCCTGCCTCCACTACATCGCTCGCCAGACTGTTCCACTTTCTGACCACTCTATGACTGAAGAAATGCTTCCTAACATCTGTGTGGCTTATCTGAGTCTTCAACTTCCAAGAGTGACCCCTTGTTTCTGTGTCCCCTCTCTGGAACATCTTGTCTCTGTCCACCTTGTCTATTCCACGCAGTATTCTGAATGTCGTTATCATGTCTCCCCTATCCCTCCTGTTCTCCAGTGTCGTCAGGCCAATTTCCCTCAACCTTTCTTCATAGGACATTCCCCTTAGCTCTGGAACTAACCTTGTCGCAAACCTTTGCACCCTCTCTAATTTCTTAACATGCTTGACACGGTGCGGGTTCCAAACTGGTGCTGCATACTCCAGTATGGGCCTGACGTACACGGTGTACAGTGTCTTGAAAGATTCCCTACTTAGGTGTCGGAATGCTAATCTCAGGTTTGCCAGGCGCCCATATGTTGCAGCAATTGTCTGGTTGATGTGTGCTTCCGGAGACGTATTCGGTGTTATACTCACGCCAAGATCTTTCTTCTTGAGCGAGGATTGCAGTCGTTGGCCACCTAGCCTATACTCTGTCTGCGGTCTTCTTCACCCTTCTCAGAACTTCATGACTTTGCATTTGGCAGGGTTGAATTCGAGCAGCCAGTTGCTGGACCACGTGTCCAGCCTGTCCAGGTCTCTTTGAAGGCCTGCCTGATCCTCATCTGATTTAATTCTCCTCATTAATTTCACGTCATATGCGAACAGGGACACCTCTGTGTCTATCCCATCCATCACGTCATTCACATATACCAAAAATAGCACTGGTCCTAGGACTGACCTCTGTGGGACCCCGCTATGGAACTAACCTTGTCGCAAACCTTTGCACTTTATCTAATTTCTTGACGTGCTTGATCAAGTGAGGGTTCCAAACAGGTGCTGCATACTCCAGTATGGGCCTGACGTACACTGTGTACAGTGTCTTGAATGATTCCTTACTAAGGTATCGGAACGCTGTTCTCATCTTTGCCAGGCGCCTATATGCTGCAGCAGTTATCTGGTTGATGTTTGCTTCCAGAGACGTGCCAAGATCTTTCTCCTTGAGTGAGGTTTGCAGTCTTTGGTCGCCTAGCTTATACTCTGTCTGCGGTCTTCTTTGCCCTTTCCCAGTCTTCATGACTTTGTATTTGGCGAGAAGCCAGTTGCTGGACCAGGTGTCCAGTCTGTCCAGGTCTCTTTGTAGTCCTGCCTGATCCTCATCTGATTTAATTCGCTTCATTAACTTCACATCATCTACGAACAGTGACACTTCTGAGTCTATCCCTTCCATCACGTCATTCACATATACCAAAAATAGCACTGGATCTAGGACCGACCCCTGTGGGACCCCGCTCGTCACAGGTGCCCACTGTGATACCTCATCACGTACCATGACTCGTTGTTGCCTCCCTGTCAGGTATTCTGACCCATTGAAGTGTGTGTGTGTGTGTGTGTGTGTGTGTGTGTGTGTGTGTGTGTGTGTGTATACTCACCTATTTGTACTCACCTATTTGTGGTTGCAGGGGTCGATTCACAGCTCCTGGCCCCGCCTCTTCGCTGATTGCTACTAGGTCCTCTCTCTCCCTGCCCCATGAGCTCTATCATACCTCGCCTTAAAACTATGTATGGTTCCCGCCTCCACTACGTCACTTTCTAGGCTATTCCACGGCCTGACTACTCTATGACTGAAGAAATACTTCCTAACATCCCTTTGATTCATCTGAGTCTTCAACTTCCAATTGTGACCTCTTGTGTCTGTGTCCCTTCTGTGTGTGTGTGTGTGTGTGTGTGTGTGTGTGTGTGTGTGTGTGTGTGTGTGTGTGTGTGTGTGTGTGTGTGTGTATGTATGTATGTATGTATGTGTGTGTACACTCACCTATTTGTACTCACCTATTTATGGTTGCAGGGGTCGAGTCATGGCTCCTGGCCCCCGCCTCTTCGCTGATTGCTACTAGGTCCTCTCTCTCCCTGCCCCATGAGCTCTATCATACCTCGCCTTAAAACTATGTATGGTTCCCGCCTCCACTACGTCACTTTCTAGGCTATTCCACGGCCTGACTACTCTATGACTGAAGAAATACTTCCTAACATCCCTTTGATTCATCTGAGTCTTCAACTTCCAATTGTGACCTCTTGTGTCTGTGTCCCTTCTGTGTGTGTGTGTGTGTGTGTGTGTGTGTGTGTGTGTGTGTGTGTGTGTGTGTGTGTGTGTGTGTGTGTGTGTGTGTGTGTATTTGTGTGTGTGTGTGTGTGTGTGTATGTATGTATGTGTGTGTGTACTCAACTATTTGTACTCACCTATTTATGGTTGCAGGGGTCGATTCATGGCTCCTGGCCCCCGCCTCTTCGCTGATTGCTACTAGGCCCTCTCTCTCCCTGAACCATGAGCTTTATCATGGTGTGTACTCACCTAGTTGTACTCACCTAATTGAGGTTGCAGGGGTCGAGTCCAAGCTCCTGGCCCCGCCTCTTCACTGGTCGCTACTAGGTCTCTCTCGCTGAACCATGAGATTTATCGTACCTCTGCTTAAAGCTATGTATGGATCCTGCCTCCACTACATCGCTTCCTAAACTATTCCACTTCCTGACTACTCTGTGGCTGAAGAAATACTTCCTAACATCCCTGTGATTCATCTGTGTCTTCAGCTTCCAACTGTGTCCCCGTGTTGCTGTGTCCAGTCTCTGGAACATCCTGTCTTTGTCCACCTTGTCAATTCCTCTCAGTATTTTGTAAGTCGTTATCATATCCCCCCTATCTCTCCTGTCCTCCAGTGTCGTCAGGTTGATTTCCCTTAACCTCTCCTCGTAAGACAAACCTCTTAGCTCTGGAACTAGTCTTGTTGCAAACCTTTGCACTTTCTCTAGTTTCTTTACATGCTTGGCTAGGTGTGGGTTCCAAACTGGCGTCACATACTCCAATATGGGCCTAACGTACACGGTGTACAGGGTCCTGAACGATTCCTTATTAAGATGTCGGAATGCTGTTCTGAGGTTTGCCAGGCGCCCATATGCTGCAGCAGTTATTTGGTTGATGTGCGCTTCAGGAGATGTACCTGGTGTTATACTCACCCCAAGATCTTTTTCCTTGAGTGAGGTTTGTAATCTCTGGCCCCCTAGACTGTATTCCGTCTGCGGTCTTCTTTGCCCTTCCCCAATCTTCATGACTTTGCACTTGGTGGGATTGAATTCAAGGAGCCAATTTCTGGACTAGGTCTGCAGCCTGTCCAGGTCCCTTTGTAGTTCTGCCTGGTCTTCGATCGAATGAATTCTTCCCATCAACTTCACGTCATCTGCAAACAGTGACACCTCGGAGTGTATTCCTTCCGTTATGTCGTTCACAAATACCAGAAACAGCACTGTACTCACCTATTTGTGGTTGCAGGGGTCGAGTCACAGCTCCTGGCCCCGCCTCTTCGCTGATTGCTACTAGGTCCTCTCTCCCCCCGCCCCATGAGCTCTATCATACCTCGCCTTAAAACTATGTATGGTTCCCGCCTCCACTACGTCACTTTCTAGGCTATTCCACGGCCTGACTACTCTATGACTGAAGAAATACTTCCTAACATCCCTTTGATTCATCTGAGTCTTCAACTTCCAATTGTGACCTCTTGTGTCTGTGTCCCTTCTCTGGAACATCCCGTCTTTGTCCACCTTGTCTATTCCGCGCAGTATTTTATATGTCGTTATCATGTCTCCCCTGACCCTCCTGTCCTCCAGTGTTGTCAGGCCGATTTCCCTCAACCTTTCTTCGTAGGACAATCCCCGTAGCTCTGGGACTAGTCTTGTTGCAAACCTTTGCACTTTCTCTAATTTCTTGACGTGCTTGACTAGGTGTGGATTCCAAACTGGTGCTGCATACTCCAGTTTGGGCCTGACATAAATGGTATACAGAGTCTTAAACGAATCCTTACTGAGGTATCGGAACGCTATCCGTAGGTTTGCCAGGCGCCCGTATGCTGCAGCAGTTATCTGATTGATGTGCGCCTCAGGAGATATGCTCGATGTTATACTCACACCCAGGTCTTTTTCCTTGAGTGAGGTTTGCAGTCTTTGGCCATCTAAACTATATTGTGTCTGCGGTCTTCTTTGCCCTTCCCCAATCTTCATGACTTTGCATTTGGCAGGGTTAAATTCAAGGAGCCAGTTGCTGGACCAGGCTTGTAGCCTGTCCAGGTCTCTTTGTAGTCCTGCCTGATCCTCTTCCGATTTGATTCTTCTCATTAACTTCACATCGTCTGAAAACAAGGACACTTCTGAGTCTATCCCTTCAGTTATGTCGTTCACATATACCAAGAACAGTACAGGTCCTAGGACTGACCCCTGTGGAACCCCGCTTGTCACAGGCGCCCACTCTGACACCTCGTCGCGTACCATGACTCGTTGTTGCCTCCCTGACAGGTATTCTCTGATCCATTGCAGTGCCTTTCCTGTTATGTGTGCCTGATCCTCTAGCTTTTGCAGTAACCTCTTGTGAGGAACTGTGTCGAAGGCCTTCTTGCAGTCCAAAAATATGCAGTCGATCCACCCCTCTCTCTCTTGTCTTACTTCTGTCACCTTGTCATAAAACTCTAGTAGGTTTGTGACACAGGATTTTCCTTCCCTGAAACCGTGCTGGTTGTCAATTATACACTTGTTTCTTTCCAGGTGCCCCACCACTCTCCTCCTGATGATCTTCTCCATGACCTTGCATACTATACACGTTAGTGATACAGGTCTGTAGTTTAGTGCCTCGTGTCTGTCTCCCTTTTTAAAAATTGGGACTACATTTGCCATTTTCCATACCTCAGGGAGTTGCCCAGTTTCAAGTGATGTGTTGAAGATCTTTGTTAATGGCTCACACAATATCTCTGCTCCCTCTTTGTGTGTATGTGTGTGTGTGTGTGTGTGTGTGTGTGTGTGTGTGTGTATGTGTGTATGTGTGTGTGTGTGTGTGTGTATGTGTGTGTATGTGTGTGTATGTGTGTGTATGTGTGTGTATGTGTGTGTGTGTGTGTGTGTGTGTGTGTGTGTGTGTGTGTACAACTCTCACCTTGCACTATACAGTTGGAGTATGTTAAATCATTACATTGGAAAGCATTATCAGGAGTGATTCTAGTTCCCTCAAAAACTGACACCACTTCCATCATAAAGTACATGTAAATATATGTTAATGTGTTGTCATGTATGCCTAGTTTGCCATGTTTTTCTTGTCTTTAATTCTTGAGTCTTCCTGAAATATATCGTATTTTTTATTGTTCTTTCAGAATTATATGGCTGAGAAGTTCACATCTGATAAATTTTACATCACCAAAATGTGTATTTGCCAATTTGAGGAAAGAAGAACTGAAATCACTTAGTGTGGTGAAGGTGGGCGGTGTGATGGTTGTGTGGGCGGTGGGTGTTCACTTTGCATTCTTCCTCTTCCTCGCTGAGATATTATACTTCAACCTTCACCCGCGTTATGGTTGACCTCTAATATAAAACACAATTGTAACATTCTTAATTTCTCAATAATATTCATATTTTTATGTTCAAAATATTATTAAATATTAAAAAATTCCTTAAATTATCTCATTTTTCTCGAAACTTATATTCTGCCTTTGTACTTTCAAATAGTTGATATTAATAAATTATTAGACTGCAAAATATGTATATCACTTTTTGCCAATGTTCTGTATAAATAATTTTCTAGGTTAGGTAGTTATATAAGACTCAGCACAGGCAAAAACACAAACGGTCCAAGTCTGTCCGACCTGGACTAATAACTAGTATGACCATTAACTATGTGACCATTAACTGTGTGACCATTAACTGTGTGACCATTAACTGTGTGACCATTAACTGTGTGACCATTAACTGTGTGACCATTAACTGTGTGACCATTAACTCTTTGGACATTGACTATGTGACTAGTTAATCGTCTAAATAGACCAAAAACTGTGACTGTCATAGGGTTTTATATTTCGTGGTGATGCAGCTAGGGCTGGTGCTGCCCCCTGGTGAGCTTATTTCTAACCTCGACCTGATTCCACCAGACCTAGTATCTGTCTCAGTACCTTATCAAACAAGGGACAACCTGGATGTTCTCTCAACTCTCTCGTCAGACTGTAGGCCTGGCAGGCCTAGCATCCAGCCTCACTGCTGTGTACGTTTATACAAAAAAAAAAAAAAACCCTAGACTCGCCTCTGAAGAAGTAATTTCCTCACCAGACAAGACTTCTAGAAAACGTCGTCACAAGTTTCGGTCTCTTGTTGCAGGTTATTTGTGTTGTTCCAGTCACGGTATTGTGCCTTTTATACTTTAAGTGTCTTGTTAGGTTAGGTTAGGTTAGGTTAAGGTAGTTTAGGTTAGGATAGGATAGATTAAATTAGGTTAGGTTAGGTTAAGATAGTTTAAACTAGGTTAGGTTAGGCTAGGTTAAGGTAGTTTAGATTAGGTTAGGATAGGATAGACTAAATTAGGTTAGGTTAGGCTAAGATAGTTTAAACTAGGTTAGGTTAGGTTAGGTTAAGTCAAGTAAGGTAAGGAAAACAAAGGTAAAATAAGGTAAGGTTATGTTAGGTTACACAATTCTGGGTTATGTTACTGTGGGTGATGTTAAGATAGAGGTTATATTAGGTTAGGTATGTAGAAGTTTGGATTAATCTAGTTTAGGTATGGGTAGGTCAGGTTAGCATATGATAGGTTTGACAATGTTGTTTAGGTTAGGTTTGGATAGGTCAATTTAGGTTAAGTTAAGTAAAATAAGTTTAAATATCGGAATCATTGTAAGTGGTCAGTCACTCAGCCATGAAGAGGAACCAACTGCCTCATAATTCCTTCTGTCTCCAGACGGAGGGACCGATGAACTCTCATTTACTTCTCAAGTGCTTCTGCTGTTTGCAGTGTATCACTAACCTCTGTATTCGACTGAAGAAGCCTGCTGAGGAGGAGAAACGATTCGGCAAACATACCCAACAGTGATACATGTGTCTTATATATCCCAGGGATGACCCAATAACGCAACAGGCAGCACAATGTCTGACTTACATTCACTGGGTTTTTTAATTCCCTTCCCCAGGATGCAACTTACAACAGTCAAGTAACATTCAGGTACCTACATACCGCTATGTGAAGAGGGGAAGCAGGTGTAAGGTGACTAATAAACAGGTACCTACTTACTGTTAGGTGAATAGGGGCAGCAGGTGTAAAGAAACATGCCTAACATTATCTCGCGACTGGGTACCGACCTCAGTGTACCAGTTGTGGTCACTACCAACTTAGCCACCACTAACAGCTGGCACTGTGGTACACTGCTCCTCTCACTTGAACACTCAGCTGGACTCTCAGCCAGTGACACCTTCCTCAGTGGCATTAGAAAACATTATTACAACGTAAGTGGTAAGAGGTGGGGTAAGGTCGAAATTAATATAGCGAGAAATAGCATGAAACTTTCCAAAATTAGAAGGCGGGCCCAAGAGCTGAGCCTCCACCCTTGTGAAATGTGTAATTAGTGATAGTTAATTACGCCCCACACGCGGCCATAAGGGCGCCTCTCATCACTCTCACCTGGACTCGCACATTACCTGTCTGGAGTTATTTATCTCTGAGGTAATAGCGGGGAGGCTTAAGATAATAGCAGATAATAGGTGGGATAATGAAGGAGACAAATATGGTGAAGGAGAAAGTGATGGTGACAGACTGTGACTGGTGATCGAGAGTGATGGTGACAGTCTCTGTCAAGTGGTAGAGTGAAGGTGACAGTCTTTGACAGGTGGAGCGAAGGTGATAGACTGTGAACAGTGGTGGGTAAAGATAATATCTCCCCAAGGGTCCTGAGAGAGGGAGGAGATGCACTGTGTGTGCAGCTAGCAATAAACTTCAACAAATCTATCGAAACAGGGCAACTGCCTGAGGTGTGGAAGACAACAAATGTAAACCCAAATTTTAAGGAAGAAGAAAAAGGGGCAGAATTTAACTACAGACCAGTGCAACTGATATGTATTGTATGTAATATCACGGAGAAGTGGTGGTGCACCTAGAATGAAGCTTGCTCATTCAAAACAACTAGCACCGCTTCAGGGATGGAAAATCTTGCGTCACAAACCTACTGGAGATCTACGAGTAGGTAATAGAAGTAAGACATGAGAGAGAGTGATGTGTAGATTGCATTTTCTTGGGCTGTAAGAAGGGTTTTGACACAGTACAAGAGAATGGTTCAAAAGTAAGATGATCAAGAAGGAATAACAGGAAAAGCACTTCAGTGGATCAGGGTATACCTAGCAGGATGGAAACAACGAGTGATTGTACGAGACGAGTTGTCGGAGTGTGCGCATGTGTTGAGGGTCAAGAAGGGCCACTCCTAGGGTCCGTGCTGTTTCTTGAATATGTTAATGACATGACAAAAGTGGTAAAGTCAGAGGTGTCTCTGTTCGCAGAAGTCGTGAAACTAATGACGAGTACACAACCGGACTAGGATCAGGTAAGACTACAACAGAATTTGGACAGGCTGTAAGCCTGGTCAAACAAATGGCTCCTGTAGTTTAACCCCACCAAGTGCAAAGTCATGAAGATTTGGAAGGAAAAAGGAGACCGTAAACGGAGTACAGGTTTAGGGGTTTAAGGCTTCAAACCTCACTCAAGGAAAATGATCTTGGGTTGAGTATCATACCGAGCACATCCTCTGAGGCGCACAACAACCAAATAACTGCTGCAGCATACGGGCGCCTGGCAAACCAATCTAAATGAGAAGTCATTCACGACACTGGGCACAGTGTACGACAGGCCCATATTGGAGTGTGCAGCACCAGTGTGGAACCCACATCTGGTCCAGCATATCAAGAAATTAGAGAAAGTACAAAAGTTGGCAGCAAGACTAATTCCGGAACTAAAGGGTATGTCTTATTAAAGTTAAGGGTATGTCTTATTAAAGTTAAGGGTATGTCTTATTAAAGTTAAGGGTACTCATTCTAGTGACACTGGAGAACAGGAGGGATAAAGGGGTACACAAATAACCCGCACATAGAAGAGAGGAGCTTACGACGACGTTTCGGTCCGACTTGGACCATTTACAAAGTCACACAGGGGGGATATGATAACGACGTATAAAATACTGAGAGGAAACATCAAGGTGAACTGGGGCAGAATGTATCGGAGATGGGACAGAGCAAAACAGCACAGCTGGATTCTGAAAACTCAGAAGAGTTATAAGGATGTTAAAAAGTATTTCTTCAGCCTTAGAGTTGTCAGGAAGTGAAACAATCAAGAGTGTGAAGTAGTAGAGACAGGATCCATACATAGATTTAAGAAGAGGTATGATAAAGCTCTTGGAGCAGGGAAGAAGTGGACCTAATAGCAACTAGTGAGAAGATGAGGCCAGGAGCTGTGACTCAACCTCTGCAACCACATATAGTTAATTATATATACACACACACATATATACAATAAAGTGAACATTCGTACATGAATATGCATACACACATACACACGCACGCATACAAATACAATCAAGAATATACGTACATGCATACGTGCACACACATGCATACATACGTATGTTAATAAATATTTTTATATTATGCTGCATTAACTACTCTGCATTTTTCATTTAGCCTGAATTAAGGTGAAGGAGGCTGGCTGGGCTTATACTTTACTGGGATATTTATCTCAGCACCAGCAGACAGAAATATATCTAATTGTTGTTGTCGTTGTTGTTGTTGTTGTTTTTGTTGTTGTTGTAAGTATTGTTATTATAAAGCATTGAACTGGACTCTATAGATTTAATAAGAACTAATGAACAAGTTGCATAAAGAACCAAATTTTCATTAAAGAGCTAAATTCAATGGTTAATTAGTAGAACAAAAAGAAAGCGCAAATGGCCGTCTTTTTTAGTTGAACAGTCTTGGGCTCCTAAAACTTACTGTGTTGTCTCTCAGTGTACTCGTAGCGCCTCTACTTTTCACTAGGTGAACGTTGCATCTCAGGCCGAGTCTTTTGCTTTCATAGGGAGTGATTTTCGTGTGCATGTTTGGCACTAATCCCTCTAGGATTTTCCAAGTATATATTGTCATGTATCTCTCTCGCCTGCGTTCCAGGGAATACAAATCAAGGGACTTCAACTGTTCCCAGTAATTTAGGTGCCTTATTATGCTTATGTGTGATGGGAAAGTTCTTTATACACTCTCCAGGTCAGCAATATCGCCTGCCTTAAGGCAGTTAGTGTACAGCAGTATTCCAGCCTAGAGAGAGAGCAAGCGATTTGAAGAGAATCATCATGGGCTTTATATCGCTAGTTTTGAAGGTTCTATCATTTTCCTAGCAGATGCGGTAGATGCATTGTTGTGGTCTTTGAAGCGAGGTCCTCTGACATTATCACTCCCAGGTCCTTCACATTACTTTTTCGCTCTACTGAATAGTTAGAATTTGGCGTATACCCTGATATATATTTTTGATTTCCTCAAGTTTCCCACATCTGAGTCGTTGAAATTTCTCTTCATTAAACTACATATTGTTTTGAGTGGCCGTGTTGAAGGTTTAGTTGATGTCCGCTTGGTAGCTCACGGTGTCTCGATGGAGGTCACTGTCATGGCAATTCAGGTGTCATCCGCAAATGAAGACATGAAGCTATGGCTTACATCTGTCTATGTCAGATATGAGGATGAAATGAATGGGAGCGAATACTGTGCCATGTGGAACAGAGCTTTTCACCGTAGCTGCCTCAGACTTTCCTCTGTTTACTATTATTCTCTGTGTTCTATATGTCAGGAAGTTATAGATTCATCTTCCAACTTTAACTGTTATTCCTGTATCACGCATTTTGTGCTCCATTACACCATGATCACACTTGTCTAAAGCTTTTGCAAAGGCTGTGTATACTATGTCTGTATTTTGTTTATCTTCTACAGCATCCAGGACCTTGTCATAGTGGTCCAGTAGCTGGGACAGGCAGGAGCGACCTGCTCTAAACCCGTGTTACCCTGGGTTGTGTAAATGATGGATATCTAGGTGGTTGGCGATCTTGCTTCTTAGAACCCTTTCAAATATTTTTATGATATGGGATGTTAGTGCTATCGGTCTGTAGTTCCATGAAGAATGGGGTTATGTCTGTTGTTTTTAGTGAGTGTGGAATGACCGCTGTGTCCATGCTCCCTCTCCATAGAATGCTGAAGGCAGGTGACAGAGGCTTTTTGTAGTTCTTGATGAACACTGAGTTCTATGAGTCTGGCCGTGGGGCAGAGTGCATGGGCATATCATTTATTGATAATGGCAACCTTCAGAACTAGGGATGCCAAGCCCATAATGATTCTCTTAAAATCGTTTGTTCTTTCTAGGTTGGAATATTGCTGCACACTAGCAGCCCCTTTCAAAGCAGGTGAAACTGCAGACCTGGAGAATGTACAGATAACTTTCACAGCATGTGTAAGTACGATAACGCACCTAAACTACTGGGAACGGTTGAAGTCCCTTGAGTTGTACTTCCTGGAATGCAGGCGAGAAAGGTAAATGCTATTGTACACTAGGGAAATCCTAGAAGGACTAGTCCCAAATTTGTACACGAAAATCACTCCCTACGAAAGCATAAAACTGGGCAGGAGATGCAACATTCCTCCAGTGAAAAGCAGGGGCGCCACGAGTACACTAAGAGACAACACAATAAGTGTCAGGGGCCCAAGACTGATCAGTCTCCCAGCATACATAAGGGAGATTCCCAACAGACCCCTGGCTGTCCTCAAGAAGGCGCTGGACAGGCACCTGAAGTACCTGACCAGCCGGGCTGTGGTTCGTATGTCGGTTTCTGTACGGCCAACAGTAACAGCCTGGCTGATCCGGCTCTGATCCATCAGGAGGCCTTGTCACAGACCGGGCCACGGAGGCGTTGATCCCTGAAATGTATACCTGGGGTATGTATACCCCAAGTATACATTCTATGAACAATTTTGCTACCTGTAGTGTCCCCATAAAGGGATCCCATGTTCATTATTATGTATATTGCCTTTTCATATAATTTTATATTGTTGATTTTTTTCTCTAATAGCTAAATTGCTCTTATACGGGTGTGAAGCATGAGTGGTGAATGTTGCAACAAGGAGAAGTCTGGAGGTAGAGGAGATATCATGTTTGAGGGCAATGTGTAGTGTGAATATAGTGCAGGGAATTCGTAGTATGGAAATTAGGAGGTGTGGGATTTCCAAAGCTATTATCCAGAGGCCAAAACTATTATCCAGAATGGCTAGTGTTTCTTCCGTTTTATGTAATATATATATCGAGGTAATAATGGAACTGAAGCTCATGTACTCAAAGGAACTATGGTGATGTACTTGGAACAACTAGGCTCCACACATCATACTGTCACCCTCGACACAAGATGGATACCCCGAGATGTGTATGTCTCAAGTGTGTATGCTTCTAGAGGTGAATGTCTGGTTTAATTAATTAAAATGACACCTAAGCAAACACTGACACATTTATTAGGAAATGTTTGGGTCTCGGGACCTTTATCAAATTCACAGAAAGAAACGTTTTGAGCAAGGTCCCAGGGCAGAAATGTTTTCTAATATATCTTAGCGTCTGCTCATGTTTCTTGTTAAACCACTTTGTGGGTATCATTTACCAAGATTTTATCAGGTGTATGATATAAACCTTGGTATACATTATACACTTTAATCCCTATTTTTACCTTAATTGCCATTTTTCGGATTATATTATTCTCGTCAGGTTTTCAACCAACCAACCTCGTGTTCAGGCAACTCATTCTGTACTTCTCTCTTCCTTCAAGACCGGGGGACATAATGCTGGTGAAGGATCGTGTGTCTCATTCACTACTCTGACTGGTCCTGAAAATCCTGAATAGGTTTTTAGGGACGACGAGATTTATCAGTTGACCTGACAGGTGCGAGGCTGTGGCATTACCGATGTGCACGAACATATAAAATATTTTCCGTTTGGCACTGTACAAAGCTGTGCTTGTGAAGATTCTAGTTATTGTTCCAGTCTCATTTATAAATGGAGACTCATTCATATATTAATAATGAAATACACAGCTGAAGTCAGATGAAAATTCACACACACATGAACTATTAAATCTATGCACCAAATTCGCCTTAAACCAGCAAATATTAAAGATTACAAGACTAGAAAATACGCTGGATCTCATCTACACTAACAACGACGATCTGATACGTAATATAACTGTATCAGAGACGGTACACTCAGATCATAACATAACAGGGGTATAGAGATGTATACACAGGGCTCCTGACCAGCAAAATGTAATCAGTCATGAGGGTGTCTTCACAAAATTCAACTTCAGTACCAAAAACATACAATGGGCTAAATGAAACAAGCTGGGAAGATATCCTAAACACAGATCCGAACCTCTGCTAGAAAAAATAAACTCTGTGCTTCTTGAGATCTGCTCGAGGCGCATTCGTTAAGAAAAAGAAAGAAAATGTAAACTAGAAAGTGAAAGATGCTTGCAAAGAACTAAATTACTGGGAACGGTTGTAGGCCATTGATGTGTATTCCCTGGAGCGCAGGCGAGAGATACATGATAATGAACATTTTGAAAATCCTAGAAGGATTAGTACCAAACTTGCACACCAAAATCACTCCCTATGAAAACAAAATACACGGCAGGAGATGCAACATTCCCACAACGAAAAGCAGGGGTGCCACTAGTACACTGAGACAACACAATAAGTGTCAGGGGCCCTAGGCTGTTCAACTGCCTCCCATCATATATAAAGGGGATTACCAATAGACCCATGGCTGTCTTCAAGATGGCACTGGACAGGCATCTAAAGTCAGTACCTGACCAACCGGGCTGTGGTTCGTACTTCAGTTTGCGTGCTGCCAGCAGTAACTGCCTGGTTGATCAGACCCTGATCCACCACGAAGCCTGATCTCAGACCGAGCTGCTGGGGCGTTGACCCCCGAAAGCCTCTCCAGGTAAACTGCAGGAGGTTATTATGTACCTGTGAAGTAAGCACAAGTCAGCCACGTCTACACTAACCTGTTACAATCCATCTGAATGAAGATAAAAAAAAACAGTACATTACAAGCTTTTCTATACTGATAACAATCTTTTTCCATATAAGTTAACATTCATTTAGCTAAAAGAACCAAACCATACCACGGGTGGGGATAGAACCCGCGGTCAGAGAGTTTCAAACCTCCAGACCGTCGCGTTAGCCACTGGACCAGCTAACCACTGGACCAGCTAGCCACTGGACCAGCTAGCCACTGGACCAGCTAGCCACAATAAGATTCATCCAACTAGGTATATTTCTGCACCATAGGAAGTTTAGCATAGTCACAGTGGTACCTATGCTAACCTTCCTATTTGGGATAAATTTTTTTACTGAAGCTAGCGGGTCCAGTGGCTAACGCGACGGTCTGGAGTTTTGAGACGCTGACCGCTGGTTCAAACCCCACCCGTGGTATGGTTTGTTTGCAATCTTGTCATTACGATTTCGTGAGTCATTCATTTAGCTACTAGGATATAAATATGGATATAAAACTGCCATAGCACACGAGATAAGTTTTGTTCTGAAGTTCACGTCTTTGTTGCTTTGATTTTGCGTAGGAAATACCTCAGTGATATATTTATGAGGCATGTACTGTACATGCATCCATAATTATTATTAAAAATAATAGATCAAGAATGAGGAGAGCAGATCTAGATACTTGAATCAAAAGCCTCCAGATAACCTCTTCTTCAAAACACTTACAATCAGTATGCTGGACAGACGGTAAGCAGGTGGTGTGGGACTACACATGTGCATCTACCTTGGCTGATACCTATCTGCAATACACCAGGGAAGAAGAAGGGGCAGCCACCAGAACTTGCCCATCATTATGTTTGTTCCCATAGGCTCAGAGTCCCTTGGCTCATGGGGAAAAAGTGCATTTAAATTCTTTAAGGAGCGAGACAAAAGACTCATCAGGGTAACTAGGGATCCCAGGGCAGCTAGTTTTCAATTCCAGCGACTCAGTGCTGCTGTTCAGAGGGGTAATGCCTGCTGTATTTTGGGCACGTGCCCCAGCTCTGAAGAGCTGGATGAGATTTTCGCATTATAATCAGTGACAAACATGTAACAATATGTACTAGAAATTTATCTCTCACATCATATACTGTATATGCCATCTTTATATCACCACTGTATCTCTTAAACCTTTTTGTACCATATTATGTAATAAAATATACCTATTGGTAAAAAAGAATGAAAAGATGGGGTGGAAGGGGAAGTGGAATATTCAAACGGCTTCAGGAAGAATCCAAACATTCTTACTTTAACCTTTTTTTTATCCACTTCTCCGAGGCTATGGGTCCCACAATTTACACCAGAGGGGGACCCCATCATATAAAATATAATATATTATATAATAAAAATATATATATATATATATATATATATATATATAATAAAAATAATATTATATATACACACACACACACACACACAGTGCAAGTAAGGGCATTATGCCCGCCATCTCCCCAACTCACGAAACCAAAGCACAAACACAGACCATGAAAGATTATAATATATATATTCGCACACTTACTGAGGTTTTAATACTTGGTGCTGCGTCCTTTCCGGTTAATCATGTCCCTCAGCCGTGTAGGAACTCACGAAAATTTCATAAGGGTCTGGGGAGGTATATTTTTTCCATGCCCCATATAGAGCAGCCTCCAGCCACGGATGGAACTGTATCATTGCCCAGTAAACTTCGTTTCGCTATTGTCCAGAGGTTCTCAATAGGGTTTAGGTCTGGGAAGTTGCCTGGCCAGTCATTAAAGAACCTTACTTCACAGTCCTTAAACCACCCGAACAGGTAAAGGCGGTATGACATGGTGCACTGTCCTGAATAAAAAACCGTAGCCCCACACTTGTTAAATGCCTTAGGTAAAATGTCACACAACTCCAGGTAATTATAGTGGTTGATATACTGGTTTTTGGGAAGCACAAGAGTTCAGCAACACGCTGAGCACTGAAACACCCCCAAACCATGAGCTAGTCTGGGTGTTTGGTGGCGGGTCACAACCTCTGGGCCGGTATACATGTCCCCCACGGTTACAAGTGACGGTGAAGGTTGCTTCATCACTCCAAAGGACTTCAGTGAAGATATTTCCTTCATAATACAAACCCTTACGTTTCTTCTGTGGCTTGGAGAGGATCGGTTTCTTATCCTGGCGGTGACTACTGTAGCCCAGTTCTGTCACACGTGTTTTAACAGTTCTTACAGACACCTCTGAGAGAAGATGTGGGTTCTTTTCTTTCATTTCTCTAGCAGTTATTTTAGGTGTACTCTCTAACTGCTACTTTAACACAGTTATGGTACGAACAGATGTCTTCTTCAAGGGGCCAGGCCGAGGTTTGGCAGACGGTAACTCGACACTGCCACCAGCCTTGAAATGCTGCACCCAGTTCCTCACTGAACGCTCTCACACACCAACATTCCCCACTGTTTCTTTCGTCTGGTGCCCAGCTATGTGAAGTCCTATGATTTGAGCTATAATTTCAGGTGTTAAAGACTTCCTTTCACCCATAATCAAAATTTTACAGCGAGAAAACCAAAGGGAACCGGGGAAAAAAAGATGGGACGGATGAGAGATAAAAGTGCAAAAACTTCCTCCACCACGGCAGCCACGTGAGCACTGAGGAGTCACTGTGGATTGTGGTGGTAGGCCGTGGCATCATGCTAATGGCTGCTACCCGGCATAATGTACTGACGAAAAAAAGCCCCCTTGTATGGTAGGCCTTTGATTTTCGTCACAGCATTATGCCGGGGCGCTCACCCGGCATAATGCCGTGACTAGCACTGTAAGCCAGAAAACGGGATTAGAACTTTACATTTGTCTGCATTATGGGGCCTCAAGCTCTACGAAGGAATTGAGGGAGAGAGGGAAGAAGGGAGGAAATGAAGCGGTCATGGGTTACTAACTTACCAAAAATACAAAACTTTGCATGCCGCTACTCATGTATGAGTCTCATATGTAAACAGCTGCAAATATATGTTTGTGTATTAGTATGCATTCATATATGTTTGCATGTGGGTATGTATACTTGTATGTACATTTGTGTTTGTATGTAGGTAGTTGGCAATATTTCGTGATCGTATATAACTGTTTTGTTGTAGATTCGCTGGTATAATCACCTGGCCAAGGCCTTTTCCAAGAGGTGGCCCTGCCTTGGCGACCTGTCAAAGGAGTGTTTCAAACCAATGTCTGTCATGGGAGGAGGTACAAGTACCTCCTCGTCTTCTGGGACCAGCTATCACCAGGCCTAGCCACATTCCTCTCCCCCACCGGGCTAGGAGGGAGAAGCTAGGCACCTTGGGCTGCCACAAAACCTGCCCAGCTGTATAACAGCAGACGATGTCAGGAGGTGCAAAGGCAGCAAGCACTATAGGATTCTTTTGGAGTCACACTCCAGCTTTGGACATTAAGCCCGAGCGCTGAGGAAGTTCAAGAATGCCTTTTGCTGCGAGTTGCTGTTACTACTACTACACTTGTCCGTTGCACAAACTTCAAGAAGAAGTTTGTAAAAGAAAACAAACCCAACTTTCAACTTCGTAAAGTTACTGTCAAATTAGTTTTCTTACATATATATGCATATACTCAACATATCTATGCATGTGTGTATATGTATATACGCGTGCATGTATGTTCATATGTGTGGGCATGTATGCTTGTGCATGTGATAACAGGCATTTTACATCTTTTGTCGCTCGTTGACGATTATTGCATACACATGTGAATGTATTTACGTTCATATGTATAATTGCATGCAAGACAGAGATGAACCCATTCAAATACTGCAATAACAGAAGAGAAATACTCTGTGGTCACTTCCGAGCGATGTCCGTAAAGCTTTACGACTCACAAACCTTCATCCTTCAGTGTGTTTCCGAGGCTGACTTTTACGTAGCTTGATCTGTCGTTTATAATAAATTTCATATTCAAAAACTATCATAACGAATCTTCACATAAGTATACTACTGTTATGTATAAATATCAAACATTCTTTTTTATTCCGCCAGAAATTCATAGATGTGATGACAAGCTAAAAGAGACAACTAGTTAACAGTGGAAAGCGATTCAGAAGACAACTGACTGACAAAGTCGAATTTACCATACAAATGGGGGCCAACTATCCCATAATAGCTGTCACTTCTCACTTGATACCTGCAAGGTAAATAGTATTTAAATTAGAGCAATCAACCTCGACCTTCACTAGCACCCAGACATAACTCTAAACTCCATCCTCTTCACCCATTCCCGTTTAACTTTTAAACCAACCTCCCACCTTCTTTCAGACACTCACAGTTAAACCTGTAACCTCCACCTACAAACATAATAATTATACCCTTCAACCGGTTAATTCAACAAGCATGCCCATACTGCACAACTCCCATTTCTACAAGCATCCGTATTTAACGCCTTCAATACCCTTCTCAGGCACCCTCAATTACAACCCTCAGCACGCACCTTCTGTAAAACCTCCCCAGTTTGTATCCTTCAACACTTACCTTCAACAAGCGTTTTCCAGTTGTATACTTCAGCACCCACAAACAAGCACCACCAGTTGTATCCTTCAGCAAAACACCACAAGTTATTACCCACACCTACAACTACCATCAGAATATATAATTATAAATTTCTTGACAAAATAAATCTACTCGTACTGTAGAACTGAATCAAAATAATGTCTTTCCAGTGACAAACATGACTCACCTTCCCATGATGGAGATGATACCCAGATACTGGAGTAACCAGGGAGCTTATGGAACCCAGGAAGACTGGGAACCCACGTGGGAGCTTGGAGCCCGACTGTGCAGAGCCCCGAAGAAGTGGGCCGGCTGAGGCACTGATGTTAATATCAGTGCACTTGAAATCAACAATTTATGAATACACTTTTGTTTATAATTCTTATCACAACTTTTATATCACACTTGCTTTTAATGGTCCCTTCACCATCATTTTGCCATCAACACTCCCTTCACTAACACTTGCCCTCAACACTCCCTTCACTAACACTTGCCCTCAACACTCCCTTCATCACCGGTGTTTAACGACACTCGTGTGCTAATCACTCGCGCTAACGACGCGACTCCAGCCACGTGTTTATCAACGTTTTAACCAACTCCTTTTTGCAACTTTTGTCAGCAACTTTCTAGCAAAACTCGCTGTCAGCATTTCTTATCAATTGAGTATTGTTTTCAACACTTATCAACGATGTATTTCTCAACACTCTTACTCTCACCTCTTGTTATCACTTTTTGTTATCAATATTTTTGTTATTAACGTTCGTGTTATTAATATTTTTGTTTTCAACATTTTTATTAGCACTTTTTACCAACACTCGTTGTGAACACTTGTTATCCATACTTATATTATTATTATAATCAAAACGAAGCGCTAAGCCACAAGGGCTAAACAGCACCAATACTTATAATCATCGCTGAAGAACGCTATACGGTTATCAACATCGTTATAAGCTCACTTTGTGAAAACTTTCCTTGCTATGACTTCCCACATACACACTTTCTTCATCAATGCTTTTAGTACAAGACTAAACTATGATTGTTTGATTAAGTTTAAATCCTGTCGACTACTCGAGGGTCATTAAGGCTGCATATCACTATTTCAACACCTGTCCAGGAGACAGTCATCACTAATATGTAACTAAATTAATGTGTAGTGATGATAGACACTTCCCGGTGTGTATACACAGATACACACATCACAGTATGGGTAAGGAAACGTATATATATATGTTGGTGATATATCTCTGTTGGTTAGCAACTCAGCCAAGCGCTTGTTTTGTTAGTTGATGTGCCGCGCAGACACACTGAAGACAATGTCTGAAAAAACGTCCTTACAGAGCTCTGAAGCTGATCATGAAACCACACGCACTGAGTCGAGACCTTCAACCTCAATCTGAATTTTGCAGCGAATATTCGTTAATCAAGCTATATGCTATTTTGGCATTCGTGTAATTTCGTGACGCATGGTTAAAGAATAACAAGCACATTATTCATGTCTGGTGAGTTTGTCATTTGCTCAATATTAATATACTCAAAGAGCAAATAATTCAATGTCTTTCAACTAATGGAGTTGATTGAACTCCAACAAAGACGTTTTTTTACTTTTGGTTTAATTTTTTCTGCCTCGAAGACTTTGCAGTTAAATATAATTGATTTAAAAGCAAAATGATGTCCTCCCTTCACGACGGATGGACACGGGGAACCTTCCTCTTAATACCAGGCAGTAATTTCACTACTGTTAGGAAAGTCAAGTGAATGTCTCCCGACCGAGATTTTAGATTTAAATTTTCAAGTGAGAACGTCGGTCCTGTTTTCAGTTTGCATGCGTTGAAACTTATTATAACCTTTATCTCGTATTTCATTTATCAGGTAAGTGGTATTTATAAATACTTATATTTTATTGACAGAGGATTATCCAACAAAGCTAAAAGTAACGTAATCTATCATAAATAACGTAAAAAGAGAAATTTGTTTCAAACTCATACTAAGAAATCCATATGAATTGACGAGATGTGTAAATTTGGAAAACGCGTATGACAGGGAGAATAAGGGGGTAGATTATAGAAAGCAGTGAGAGTTTTTACGAGGATGGTGAGGTTCTGTTTAGAAGTATGTAAGGAGAGGAGATTGTTTCTTCGTAAAAAGTAGTTCTTTAGACAAGAATTGGTAAATGTCACCATGGTGTTCACTATATTTATAGAATGCCAGATGAGTTGTAAGAGAAGTGAATGCTCGGGTTTGACAAGAGATATTTTAGTTTAAGAAGTTAATGATAAAGTAATCCAACACAAATGGGAGGGTCACAGTTGCTGTTTGCTGATGACACTGGCTTTTTTGGGAGATTCTGAAGAGAGTGCAGAGGTTGGTCGATGAGTTCGGTAGGTATGAAAAAGAAGAAAATTAAAAGTGAATATAGAAAGAGAAAGGTGAATGAGAAATAACAAAAAAAATGTTAGGTAACGGAAGAATTGAAATCAAGAATGGGGGGAAACAATATGGAGAAAGGTGTATTATTCAGAAATTTAGAGTGGATGAGTCATCAGTTTGGGTCTACGAAGATGAGGTGATTCGTAGCATTGACGAGAGGAAAAAGAGAGTGGTGCACTGAGAGGTCTGTGAGACAAAGAACTTTGTCCAGAACAAAAAGGGTAATGCACGAGAGAAAGTTCTAAACCAACTCCTTACATGGGTGTGAAGCATGGGTGGTGAATAGCTGTAACAAGGAGAAGGCTGGAGGGCAGTGAGAGCCAGGTTTGTAGACAGAGTAGTGATGTGAATTATAAAGAAGCGAATTAGTAGTTTGGAAATCAGGAGGTGTGGGATTACCAAAACTATCATCTAGAGGGCTGAGGAGTTGTTGAGGTGGATCGGACATGTAGAGAGAATGGAACAAAGTAGAATGACTTCGAGAGAGTATAAATAGTGAGAGGACGGTAGAGTTGGGTCGGCCCTAGGATCGGTTGGAGGGAGAGGGCTTGGATTTAAGCAAGCATGCGTGACTGTGTAAGAAAAGAGCGAATGGAGACAAACAGTTTTTACGACTTGACTTGCTGTTGGAGTGTGACCTAGGTAATATGAAGAGATTCAGGGAAACCGGTAGGCCGAACTTGAGTCCTGGAATGAATAACAGGCCTGCAACTCTGAAGGAGGCGTGCTAATTGCAGTTTTATAACTGTAGTGTATGGCACCTCTGGCAAGACAGTGATGGAGTGAATGATGGTAAAAGTTTTTCTTTTTTGGGCCACCCTACCTTGGTGGGAAAGGGCCGAAGTGTTAATTAATATATATATATAATATATAAATATATATATATAAATATATAATATAAATATATAATATATATATATATATAAAATAATAATATAATATTTATCTAATTAATTTATATAATACAACCAGTGAAATTCACGAAAAAAAATATATTATAATATGTAGTGTCTCACCTATTTGTGGTTCAGGGGTTCTAGTCTTAGCTCCTGCCCCGCCTCTCACCGGATTCCTACTGGCCCTCTCTCTCTCTGCTCCATGAGCATTTATCCAACCTCGTCTTAAAACGTGTATGGTTCCTGCCTCCACTACGTCATTTTCTAGACTATTCCACTGCCTGACAACTCTATGGCCTCTTGTTTCTGTGTCCCCTCCCTGGAACATCCTGTCTTTGTCCACCTTGTCTATTCCCCGCAGTATTTTATAAGTCGTTATCATGTCTACCTGGACCTCCCTGTCCACTTCCGTGTCGTCAGACGATTTTCCCTTAACCTTTCTTCATAGGACAATCCCCTTAGCTCTGGAACTAACCTTGTCGCGAACCTTTGTACTTTCTCTAGTTTCTTGACGTGCTTTATCAAGTTCGGGTTCCAAACAGGTGCTGCATACTCCAGTATGGGCCTGACATACAGGGTGTATAGTGTCTTGAACGTTTCCCTTTAAACTAAGGTATCGGAATGCTATTCTCAGGTTTTCCCGGGGCGCCCAAAATGCTGCAGCAGTTATCTGGTTGATGTGTGCTTCCGGAGACATGCTCGGTGTTATACTCACCCCCAAAATCTTTTCCTTGATGATGTCTGGGAGTCTTTTTGGCCACCTAGCCTATACTTTGTCTGTGGTCTTCTGTGCCCTTCCCCTATCTTCATGACTTTGCATTTGACAGGATTAAATTCGAGAAGCCATCTGCTGGACCAGGTGTCCAGTCTGTCCAGGTCTCTTTGAAGTCCTGCCTGGTCCTCATCTGATTTAATTTTCCTCATTAACTTCACATCATCTGCAAACAGGGACACTTCTGAGTCTAACTATTCCATCATGTCGTTCACATATACCAAAAATAATACTGGTCCTAGGACCGACCCCTGTGGGACCCCGCTCGTCACAGGGTGCCCACTGTGATACACATTACGTACCATGATCGTTGTTGCCTCCCTGTCAGGTATTCTCTGATCCATTGCAGTGCCCTTCCTGTTATATGCACCTGATGCTCTAGCTTCTGCACTAATCTCTTGTGAGGAACTGTGACAAAGGCCTTCTTGCATTCCAAGAAGATGTAATCAACCCACCCCTCTCTCTCGTGTCTTCTGTTATTTTATCATAAAACTCCAGAAGGTTTGTGACACAGGATTTGCCTTCCATGAATCCGTGCTGGTTGGCATTTATACTCTTGTTCTGTTCCAGGTGCTCCACCACTCTCCTCCTGATAATCTTCTCCATAACTTTACATACTATACACGTCAATGACACAGGTCTATAGTTTAGTGCCTCTTTTCTGTCTCCTTTTTTAAAAATGGGAACTACATTTGCCGTCTTCCATACCTCAGGTAGTTGCCGCCCAGTTTCCAGGGACGTGTTGAAGATTGTGGTAAATGGCACGCACAGCATATCTGCTCCCTCTCTAAGAACCCACGGGGAGATGTTGTCCGGTCCCATTGCCTTTGAGGTATCGATGTCCCTTAGCAGTTTCTTCACCTCCTCCTCATCTGTATGTATGTCGTCCAACACTTGTTAGTGTATTCCTTGCTAGTGCCCCCATCTGGTATGTCCTCCCAGAGGCCTTCCTGTCTCCACTGTAAATACTTCCTTAAATCTCATGTTGAGCTCCTCACATACCTCTTGATCGTTTCTTGTGAGTTCTCCACCTTCTTTCCTCAGCCTTATCACCTGGTCCTTGACTGTTGTCTTCCTCCTAATGTGGCTATACAGCAGTTTCGGGTCAGATTTGACTTTCGATGCTATGTTCGTGGCCCGGTGGCCTGGTGGCTAAAGCTCCCGCTTCACACACGGAGGGCCCGGGTTCGATTCCCGGCGGGTGGAAACATTCGACACGTTTCCTTACACCTGTTGTCCTGTTCACCTAGCAGCAAATAGGTACTTGGGTGTTAGTCGACTGGTGTGGGTCGCATCCTGGGGGACAAGATTAAGGACCCCAATGGAAATAAGTTAGACAGTCCTCGATGACGCACTGACTTTCTTGGGTTATCCTGGGTGGCTAACCCTCCGGGGTTAAAAATCCGAACGAAATCTTATCTTATCTCTTCATACTGTTGCTGGGCCTCCCTCCTTATCTGTGCGTACTCGTTTCTGGCTCTTCTACTAATCTTCTTGTTTTCCTGGGTCCTATGCCTCCTGTACCTTTTCCATTCTCTGTTGCACTTATTTTTCGCCTCCCTACACCGTCGGGTAAACCAAGGACTCGTTTTGGTCTTCCTATTATTTCTGTTTCCCTTGGGAACAAACCTTTCCTCTGCCTCCTTGCACTTTGTTGCCACATATTCCATCATCTCGTTTACTGATTTTCCTACCATTTCTCTGTCCCACTGAACCTCCTGCAGGAAGTTTCTCATACCTGTGTAGTCCCCCCTTTTATAGTTTGGCCTGTCCCCTTCAATTCCTGTTACCTTCTCCACTTGTAACTCTGCTATATAATCAAAACTCAGAACCACGTGATCGCTAGCTCCAAGGGGCCTCACGTAAGTGATGTCCTCAATGTCTGAACTGCTCAGGGTGAACACAAGATCCAGTCTTGCTGGCTCATCCTTCCCTCTCTCTCTGGTAGTGTCCCTGACATGTTGATGCATGAGGTTTTCAAGTAGCACATCCATCATTTTGGCTCTCCATGTTTCAGGACCCCCATGTGGCTCCAGGTTTTCCCAGTCGATCTCCCTGTGGTTGAAATCGCCCATTACCAGTAACTTTGCTCTGCTCGAGTGAGCTCTTTTTGCCACCTCAGCCAGTGTGTCCACCATCACCCTGTTGTTTTCTTCGTACTCCTCTCTTGGCCTCCTGCAGTTCTGTGGTGGGTTATACATCACTCCAATGACTACTTTATGTTCTGCGGGCTGAATTGTACGTACAATGTAGTCTCTTTCTCCAATCATGTCCATGCCTTCCATTTCCTCAAATCCCCATCGGTGTTTTATGAGCAGTGCAACCCCTCCTCCCCCTCTACTCCTTCTATCTTTCCTCAGGATCTGATATCCCATTGGGAAGATTGTGTCTGTTATTGTCTGAGCGAGTTTTGTTTCTGTGACTGCTATGATGTCTGGGGATTTCTCGCTGATTCTTTCGTTCCACTCCTCATGTTTATTCGTTATTCCATCCACGTTTGTGTACCAAACTTTCAGTTTCTTTTCTATCATTGTGGTCCTTCAAGAATATTGGGGTTGGGGGAGCTAGAGCCTTGGTGGGGGCCTATATGGGGCTGTGGTGTAGGTGGGGTTTGTGATGGTGGGGGTGGGTTCAGAATGCCCATAAGGGACAGCTGTTGGGGTGAGGTTTTTGTGGGGTTTTGGTGGCAGAGGGAACAGTGAGTGGTTGTAGTAAGATTGCTCAGTTGCGTTGGGAATGTCGGGGTTGGAGTCTTTTGGGGGGAGATTCTGTGGGGTGTTTTTTGCCCTTTTCCTCCTGTGCCCTGGGTCCTGCTCACTTCATCATTGCCTCTCGTTCCTCCTTGCGTCCTCTGTACCCTCTCTTTCAGTGTAGTCCTTTCTTCTTGTGATCTGTCGCGGTCGAGGTGTACTCTCTGGTACCCCTGTTTGTCCCTCAGTCTTGCTTTCTCTTGCAGAATCCTGGTTCGAACTGATTCTTCCTTGAAAATTACTTTGACAGGCCGTATCCTTCCACTCGCAAACCACCCAATTCTCTGAAAATTTGTCACCTGGGTCATATCGCCCTCACCTATTGTTTTCATGAGGCATTCAATCATTTTTTTCTCCTCCTGTTTTATTTCTTCGAAGTTGTCCCCCTTGGCTTCTTGGAGCCCATACACAAAAACTGACCTCGTCCTTTTCTCCTCCCACTGAGTCTCCATCTGCTTCCTCTGAGGCATTTTATTTCCTTCCATTGACATGCTCTTACCTTCAGTCCCTGTCCTATCTGAAATTTCTATTCTCATTGAACTGTCTTTCATGACCAGCTGTCCCTTGCTACTGCAGTTGGCTGTTAGAGTCTCTGCATATAGCATACCCTCATTGTCTTCGGACCTGTCATTTGATCTTAGTGCGCTCCTCGTCTTTTCCCTGGCCCCAAGTGGGTCTGATAGGACCTTCACGAACGGCTTGTCTCCTTTGTTGCTTATCGTCCCCTTTTCTGTGCCTGACATTGAATTTTCTGATGTCGCATCTGAATTGTCATTTGTCTCTCTAATCTGTTTCAGGTTTTGCAGTTTCCCTTCTAAGCACTGTATCCTAGCTTCTGCTGCTAAGACCTGTAGCTCCCATTTCTTGGACTCTTCAGCTATCCGCTCCTCCATTATCTTACCAAGTGTGTGTGTGTGTGTGTATGTGTGTGTATATGTGTGTGTGCACTCACCTAGTTGTAATCACCTAGTTGAGGTTGCAGGGGTCGAGTCCGAGCTCCTGGCCCCGCCTCTTCACCGTGTGTGTGTGTGTGTGTGTGTGTGTGTGTGTGTGTGTGTGTGTATGTGCTTGTGGGTGTGTGTGTGTATGTGCTCACCTAATTGTGGTTGCAGGGATCGAATCATCGCTCCTGGCCCCGTCTCTTCACTGGTCGCTACTGGGGCACTCACTTCTCTGAGAGCTTTATCATACCTCTTCTTGTGTGTGTGTGTGTGTGTGTGTGTGCTTGTGCGTGTATGTACTCACCTAATTGTGGTTGCAGAAGTCGAGACTCAGTTCCTGGCCCCGCCTCTTCACTGATCGCTGCTAGGTCCTCTCTCTCTCTCTGCTTCATGAGCTTTGTCATACCTCGTCTTAAAGCTATGTATGGTTCCTACCTCCACTACATCACTTGTTAGGCTGTTTCACTTCCTGACGACTATATGACTGAAGAAATACTTCCTAACATCCCTCTGACTCGTCTGAGTCTTCAGCTTCCAATTGTGACCCCTTGTTTCTGTGTCCCCTCTCTGGAAGAATCTGTCTCTGCCCACCTTATCTATTCCATGCATTATTTTGTATTTCGTTATCATGTCTCCCCTGACCCTCCTGTCCTCCAATGTCGTCAGTCAGATTTCCCTCAACCTTTCTTCGTTGGACATACCCCCTCAGCTCCGGAACTAGCCTTGTTGCAAACCTTTGCACTTTCTCTAATTTCTTGACGTGCTTGACCAGGTGTGAGTTCCAAACTAGTGCTGCATACTCCAGTATGGGCCTGATGTACACAGTGTACAGTGTCTTGAACGAGTCCTTTCTAAGGTATCGGAACGCTATTCTCAGGTTTGCCAGGCGCCAATATGCTGCAGCAGTTATCTGGTCGATGTGTGCCTCTGGAGACATGCTCGGTGTTATGGTCACCCCAAGAGCTTTCTCCTTGAGCGAGGCTTGCAGTCTTTGGCCACCTAGCCTATACTCTGTCTGCGGTCTTCTTTGCCCTTCTCCGATCTTCATTACTTTGCATTTGGCAGGGTTAAATTCAAGAAGTCAGTTACTGGACCACATGTCCAGCCTGTCCAGGTCTGTTTGAAGTCCTGCCTTATCCTCATCTGATTTAATTCTCCTCATTAACTACACATCATCTGCGAACAGGCACACCTCTGAGTCTATCCCTTCCATCATGTCATTCACATATACCAAAAATAGCACTGATCCTAGGACTGACTCCTGTGGGACCCTGCTCGTCACCGGCGCCCACTGTGATACATCATCCCGTACCATGACTCGTTGTTGCCTCAGTGTCAGGTATTCTCTGATCCATTGCAGTGCCCTTCCTGTTATATGCACCTGATGCTCTAGCTTCTGCACTAATCTCTTGTGAGGAACTGTGACAAAGGCCTTCTTGCAGTCCAAGAAAATGCAATCAACCCACCCCTCTCTCTCATGTCTTACTTCTGTGACTTTGTCATAAAAGTCCAGAAGGTTTGTGACACAGGATTTGCCTTCCATGAATCCGTGCTGGTTGTCGTTTATAATCTTGTTCCGCTCCAGCTGCTCCACCACTCTCCACCTGATAAACTTCTCCATGACTTTGCATACTATACACGTCAGTGATACTGGTCTGTAATTTAGTGCCTCTTTTCTGTCTCCTTTTTTAAAAATGGGAACTACATTTGAGGTCTTCCATACCTCAGGTAGTTGCCCAATTTCATGGGATGTGTTGAAGATTGTGGTTAATGGCACACACAGTATATCTGCTCCCTTCCTGAGGACCCACTGGGAGATGTTGTCAGGTTCCATTGCCTTTGAGGTATCAAGGTCACTTAGCAGCTTCTTCACCTCCTCCTCAGTTGTGTGCATATCTTCCAGCACATGTTGGGCTTTTCCCTGTTGGTGTCCCCCTCTGTCCTGTCTTCTCAGAGTCCTTCCTGTCTCCACTGTGAATACTTCATTAAATCTCATGTTGAGCTCCTCGCATACCTCTTGATTGTTTCTTGTGAGTTCCCCACCTTCTTTCCTCAGCCTGATCACCTGGTCTTTGACTGTTGTCTTGCTCCTAATGTGGCTAAACAGCAGTTTCGGGTCAGACTTGACTTTCGATGCTATGTCATTGTCGTACTGTCGCTGGGCCTCCCTCCTTATCTGTGCATATTCGTTTCTGGCTCTTCGACTGATCTCCTTGTTTTCCTGGGTCCTTTGTCTTCATACCTCTTCCATTCTCTAATGCACTTAGTTTTTGCCTCCCTGCACCTTCGGGTAAACCAAGGACTCGCTTTGGTTTTCCCATTGTTTCTGTTGCCCTTGGGAACAAACCTTTCCACTGCCTCCTTGCATTTTGTTGTCACATATTCCATCATTTCATTTACTGACTTTCCTACCATTTCTCAGTCCCACTGCACCTCCCACAGGAAGTTACTCATGCCTGTGTAGTCCCCCCTTTTATAGTTTGTCTTTTCCCCTTCGACTCCTGTTACCCTCTCCACTTGTAACTCTACTATGTAATCAAAACTCAGGACTACGTGGTCACTAGCTCCGAGGGGCCTCTCATATGTGATGTCATCAATGTCTGAGGTACTCAGGATTAACACAAGGTCCAGTCTTGGTTCATCCTCCCCTCTCTCTCTGGTAGTGTCCCTGTTGTGTTGATGCATGAGGTTTTCCAGTACCACATCCATCATCTTGTCTCTCCATGTTTCGGGGCCCCCATGAGGCTCCAGGTTTTCCCAATCGATCTCCCTGTGGTTGAAATCACCCATAACCAGTAACTTTGCTCTGCACGATTGAGCTCTTCGTGCCACCTCAGCCAGTGTGTCCACCATCGCTCTGTTGCTCTCATCATATTCCTCTCTTGGCCTCCTGTAGTTCTGTGGTGGGTTATACAACACTGCAATGACTACCTTATGTTCCCCAGATTGAATTGTACCTACTATGTAGTCCCTTTCTCCAATCTCGTCCATGCATTCCATTTCCTCAAAACTCCATCGGCTTTTTATGAGCAGTGCAACCCCTCCTCCCCCTCTGCACCTTCTATCTTTCCTCAGGATCTGGTATACCGGTGGGAAGACTGCATCTGTTATTGTCTCAGTGAGTTTCGTTTCTGTGACTGCTATGATGTCTGGGGACTTCTCGCTGATTCTTTCATGCCACTTCTCGTATTTATTTGTTATTCCATCTGCGTTTGTGTATCACACCTTCAGCTTCTTGTCTAGCACGGTGAACCTGGGAGAATAATGGGGTTGGGGGAGCGGAAGCCCTGGGGGGCCTATGGGGTTTGTGGTGTGGGTGGGGTTTGTGATGGGGGATGAGGGCAGAGTGCCTATAGGGAGCTGCTGTAGTAGTGGGGTTTGTGATGTGGGGGCAGAGGGAACAGTGTGTGGGTTTTGGTTGAGCTTGTTCAGCTGCACTGGGGTTGTCACGATGTGGGTGGAGTTTGTGGTGGGGGTGGGGCAGGGTGCCCATAGGGGGCTGCTGTAGGGGTGGGGTTTGTGATGGGGGTGAGGGGCAGAGGGAACAGTTTTGGTTGAGATTATTCAGTTGTTTTGGGGTTGTGGTTGGGTTCTGCTCGTCTTCATCGATGCATCCCGTTCCTCCTTTCGTCTTTGTACCCTCTCTCTCTCAGTATCGTCCTTTCCTGCTGTGTTCTGTCGCGATCTAGGTACACTCTCTGGTACTCTGGTTTGTCCCTCAGTCATGCTTTCACCTGCAGGACCCTGGTTCGAGTTGATTCTGCCTTAAAGATTACTTTGACAGGCTATTTCCTTCCACCTACAAACCACCCAATTTTCCGAAAATTTGCCACTTGTGTCATGTCTCCCTCACCCATTGCTTACATGATACCTTCGATCGCTTTCTTCTCCCCCTGGTTTCTTTCATCGTAGGTTTCCCCTTCGACTTCTTGGAGCCCGTAGACAAACACTGACCTCTCCCTCTCCTCCTCCCACTGTATTTCTCTTTGCATCCTCTGAGATGTTTTAGCTGTTTCCATCGAAACGTTCCTGCCTTCAACTCCTGCCCTTGCTGCAGCCCCTATGCTCAGTGGACTGTCTTCCCTGTCACTGTAGTTCACTGTTAGTCTCTGTATATGTCATGTCACCTTCATTGTCTTCAGGCTTCCCGTACTCATCTTTACCTGAATCCCTACATCCCCCTTGTCTGTCTGGTATAGATGTTTCTGATGTCATGTCTGTACTGTCATTTGTGTCTCTAGTCTGTTTCAGGTTTTTTAGCTCCTCTTCTAAGCACTTTATCTTATCTTCTGCTGCTAAGATTTGTAGTTCCCACATCCTCTCTTCAGCTATCCTCTCCTCTATTACCTTCCCGAGCTCTGCTAGCTTCCTTCCCCACTCTTCCTCCATTTTTGTGAGCTCCATCTCCCAATCTTCCCTTCCAGGTTCCTCTCTCCTGGGTTCGGCCAGTAGTTAAGGTGTTTTATGGAACTTATATGTGCAGTAAAGGTTCTCTGTACGTTCGTACATTCTCTAGATCTGTAATTTCACCTGCCTTTAATGGATATATTAATGTACAGCAGTATTCCAGTCTAGAGTGAACAAGTAATTTAAAAAGGATCATCATTGGCTTGGCATCTCTTGTCTTGAATGTTCTCATTATGCATCCTATCAGTTTCCTCGCAGATGTGATAGTGACACTGTTGAGATCCTTGACCGTGATATCCTTAGACATTACCACTTCTAGGTCCTTCACATTACTTTTCCACTTTATTGTGTGATTGGAGTTTGTAGTATACTCAGTCCTATTTATTATTTCCTCCAGTTTATCATAACGAAGTAGTTGGAATTTGTCTTCATTGAACATCATATTGTTCTCTGTTACCCATGGGAAAACTTGGTTTATATCTTCTCGAAGATTTGCCGTGTCCTCAATGGATGACACTCTCATGCAGATCCTAGTATCGCCTGCAAAGGACGATACGGTGCTATTGTTTACATCTCTGTCTGTCTGATACGAGGATGAGTAACAGGATAGGGGCGAGTACTGTGCCTTGTGGGACAGAGCTCTTCACTATGGCAGCTTCTGATTTAACTCTGTTTACCATTACTCTTTGTGATTGATTTGTTAGAAAGTTGAAGATCCATCTGCCTACTTTGCCAGTTATCCCTTTAGCACGCATTTTGTGTGCTAATACACCATGATCTCACTTGTCAACGGCTTTTGCAAAATCTATGTATACTACATCTGCATTCTGTTTGTATTCCAGTGCTTGTCAACAATTTTATAAAAGTGATTTAGCTTCGGTTGCTGTGCTCTGTCTTTATCGTTCAGTATATCAAGTTGTTGTAATTCGTCCTGACTTATATGCTCTCATGGACCCTGGCTCAGGATGAATCTCACCATTTTGTTATGGGTAATTTGTAGTCTATCTTTCATCTTTTTTTTTAAGGCAAAGTACCATGAAGAGAAGAATAATCTATATGACATTGTATAAGAGCTAGACATAGGGTCCTGCGAGTCTCAGTAGGTAAACACTGTGCCTGTATATAAAGGAACTTTAGCCTGGCAGTCGTTATACTACATTGTTCCCCATCAATTTTCCTAACATGC
>NC_069497.1:812766-840757 GCF_026875155.1 Cherax quadricarinatus
GTTTTGAACCCTAACTACTTAAGAGCCTTATACGATAAAACACACTTGTACTTTTTGAAAAATTTCTTATTAAATTTTAAGTCCCTGAGGGTACTTAAAAATTTTAAAAGTGATTGTTTTTTTAGCACAATAATATTGAACTCGAGGATTGTTTTTATTTTGATTGCTGTAATTAATTTACTTGATAATACCTCTAGACAACTTAATACTTAATAAATTTATTAAATTTTAATTTCTTGTTAGTACCCCTAACGTTTGTAATCCTAAAGCACTATTGAAATACGAATTAAAATGGAAATTTGGGACAAGGAACTAATACTTGTTACAAAACCAGAACAGGCGGATGCTAAAAGGGCAGCCCCTTTCTAGTACACTGGAGATCTCTAAGTTTTAGAATCGCGTTTTTTAAAACAAAAGCATGACTGAGGGAAAAAACCCAGAGTACCAGAGAGTGTCCCCTAGATCGGGGAAGAACACGCAGGAAGGACGTATGAGAGAGAGAGGGTAAAAAAGGACAAAAGGAGGAACGGGATGCATCGATGAAACGAGCAAAAAACCCAAAACCACAAAAACCCCAAAAACAACTAAATTTTCTAACCAAAACCCACACACTGTTTCCTCTGCCCCACCCCCATCCAAACCCCCCCCCTACAGCAGCCCCTATGGGCACCCGCCCCCCCCCCCACCAACAAACCAAAACCCCACATCGTGACAACCCCGTGCGGGAAACGCTCAACCAAAACCCACACACTGTTCCCTGCCCCCACATCACAAACCCCACTGCTACAGCAGCCCCTATAGGCACTCTGGCCCCTATCCCCCCACCCAAAAAAACCCCCACCCACACCACAAACCCCATAGGCCCCCCCAGGGCTTCCCCTCCCCAACCCCATTATTCTCCCCGGTTAACCCTGCTAGACAAAAGTAGGTTGATCCAACGCAGATGAATAACAAAAAATACGGGAGGGGGATGAAAGAAACAGCGGAAGTCCCCAACAAATGCATCACAGAAAAGAAATCACTGAGACAAAAACAGATGCAGTTTCCCACCGGAATTAGATCCGACGAAAGATAGAAGGACAGAGGGGGAGGAGAGGTTGCACTGCTCATAAAAAGCCGATGGAGGTTTGAGGAAATGGACATGCACTGGACGTGATTGGATGAAGGGACTACCTAGTTAGGCAAAGTCAATTTGGGAACATAAGGTAGTCATTGGTGATGTATAACCCACCATAGAACTGCAGGAGGGCCAAGAGAGGAATATGATGACATCATTGCCGTCACAGGAAACGAAACCACGAGACAATAAACGATGCAGTCTTCCACAGGGATATCAGATCTGAGGAAAGTTAGAAGGAGCAGAGGCGGAGGAGGGGTTGCACTGCTCATATAAAGCCGATGGAGTTTTGAGGGAAATGGAAATGCATGGACGAGTATTGGAGAAGGGACTACATAGTAGGTACAGTTCAATCTGGGGACATAGTAGTCATTGCAGTGTTGTATACCCACAGCAGAACTACAGGAGGCCAAGAGAGGAATTGTTGAGAGCAACAGCGCGATAGGCTGGACACACTGGCTGAGGTGGCATGAAGAGCTCAATCGTGCCAGAGCAAAGTTACGGTTTTGGCGTGATTTCAACCATCAGGGGAGATCGATTGCGAAAAACCTGGCTCATGGGAGCCCCGAAACTTGGAGAGACAAGATGATCGGATGTGGTACTGGAAAACCTTCATGCTTTCAACACAACAGGGGACACTTACCAGAGAGAGAAAGGGGAGAATGAACCAAGACTGGACCTTGTGTTCATCATGAGTACCTCAGACATGATGACTTCACATATGAGGAGGCCCTCGGAGCTAGTGTCATTGTGTCCTGAGTTTTGATTACTTAGTAGATTACAAGTGGAGAGGGTAACAGGAGTCGAAGGGGAAAGACAAAACTATAACAAGGGTGGGACTACACAGGCATGAGTAACTTCCTGGGGGAGGTGCAGTGGGACTGAGAAATGTAGGAAAAGTCAGAAATGAATGATAGGAATATGTAACAACGAAAATGTACAAGGAGTCAGAGGAATGGTTTGTTCCCAGGGGCAACAGAAACAATTGGATAACAAGCGAGTCCTTGGTTTACCCGAAGGTGCAGGGAGGCAAAAAAACTAAGTTCATTAGAGAATGGAAGAGGATGAAGGCAAAGGACCCAGGAAAACAAGGAGATCAGCGAAGAGCCAGATACGAATATGCACAGATAAGGAGTTGCCCAGCGACAGTACGACAATGACATAAGCATCGAAAGTCAAGTCTGACCCGAATGCTGTTTAGCCACATTATGAGGAAACAACAGTCAAAGACCAGGTGATCAGGCTGAGGAAGACGGTGGGGAACTCACAAGAAACATCAAGAGGTATGCGAGGAGCTCAACATGAGATTTAAATGAAAGTATTCACAGTGGAGACAAGAAGGACTCTGGGAAGACAGGACAGAGGGGGAACCAAACAGGAATAGCCCAACAAGTGCTGGATGATATGCACACAAACTGAGGAGGAGGTGAGAAGTGAGAAGTGATCTGATATCCTCAAAAGGCAATGGAACTGACAAACATCTCCCCAGTGGGTTCCTCAGGAAGGGAGCAGATATACTGTGTGTGCCATTAACCACAATCTTCAACACATCCCATGAAATGGGCAACTACATGAGGTATGGAAGGTCCGCATATGTTAGTTCCATTTTAAAAAAAAGAGTACAGTTAAGAGGCACTAAATTACAGGACAGTATCACTGACGTATATTGTATGCAAAGTCATGGAGAAGTTATCAGGAGAGAGTGGTGGAGCACCTGGAACGGGAACAAGATTATATACGACAATCAGCACGGATTCATGGAAGGCAAGTCCTGTGTACAAACATTCTGGAGAGTTTTATGACAAAGTCACAGAAGTAAGACTTGAGGAGAGAGGGGTGGGTTGATTGCATTTTCTTGGACTGCAAGAAGGCCTTCGGACACAGTCTCCTCACTAGAGATTAGTGCAGAATAGCGGATCAGGCGCATATAAAGGAAGGGACTGCAATGGATCACAGAAATTACATGACAGGGAGGGCAACAACGAGACATGGTACGGGATGAGGTATCCACAGTGGGCGCCGGGTGACGAGCAGGGTCCCACAGGGGGTCAGTCCTAGGAACCAGTGCTATTTCTGGTAGATGTGAATGACATGATTGATGGGATAGACTCAGAGGTGTGCCTGTTCGCAGTTGATGTGTAGGTTAATGAGGAGAAATTAAATCAGGTTGCGGAGAGGGCAGGACGTCAAAGAGACCTGGGACAGGATTGGGACATGTGGTCCACGTTACTGGCTCTGAATTTAACCCTGCCAAATGCAAAGTAATGAAGATCGGAGATGGCAAGAAGACCGACAGACAGAGTATAGCTAGTGGCCAAAGACTGAAGCCTCGCTTCAAGGAGAAGCTCTTGGGTGACCATAACACCGAACACGTATAAAGAGGAACACAACAGATAACTGCTGCAGGTCATATGGGGCCTGGCCAAACATGGTGAATAGCGTTCCGATACCTTAGAAAGGACTCGTTCAGACACTGTACACTGTGTTCATCAGGGCCCATTCTGGGTGATGCAGCACTAGTTTGGAAACTCACACCTGGTCAAGCACGTCAAGAACTTTAGAGAAAGGTTTGCAATAAGGCTAGTTCGACAGATTGTAATAAGTTGGAGAATTACGACATTATGTAAAGTAAAAGGACCAAGGTGCAACTAATGTGACATTTTTTTGGGCAACGTTTTCGCTCCAGGAGATTTATCAAGCCATGGCCTTGATAAAAGCTCCTGGAGAAGCGAGCGTTGCCACAATAATAGTTAAGTTGTTGCACGTGTGTCCTTTTACTTTACAAGGTAGTTCCGGAGCTCAGGGGGTATGTCCAATAAGAAATGTTGAGGGAAATCGGACTGACGACATTGGAGGGACAGGAGGGTTTCAAAGAGGAGAAACATGATAACGAAAATACCATAAAATACTGCGTGGAATTAGATATAGGTGGCAGGAGACAGATTCTTTCCAGAGAGGGGACACAGAAACAAGGGGTCACAATTGGAAGCTGAGACTCAGAGAGTCAGAGGGATGTTAGGAAGTATTTCATTAGTCATAGAGTCGTCAGGAAGTGAAATAGCCCTAACAGTGGATGTAGATGGAGGCAGGAAAAACATACATAGCTTTATGACGAGGTTATGACAAAGCTAATGGAGCAGAGAGAGTAGGGAACCTAGTAGGATCGTTGAAGAGGCGGGCGAGGGAACTGAGTCTCGACCTCTGCAACCCACAATTAGGTGTGTACATTACACGCACAAGCACACCACACACACAACACTAGAGGTATGATAAAGCTCTCAGAGAAGTGAGGCCCAGTAGCGACCAGTGAATAGACGGGGCCGGAGCGATGATTCGATCCTGCAAACCCACAATTAGGTGAGCACATACACACACACGCACAAGCACACACACACACACTCACACGCACAAACACACATCAGTGAAGAGGCGGGGCAGGAGCTCGACTCGGGGACCCTGCAACCTCTTCTAGAGTGGAGTACAATAGGTGGGTACACACACACACATACACTCACACACACACTTGGTAGATAATGGGAGGAGCGGATAGCTGAAGAGGCAGGAATGGGTGCTACGTTCTTAGCAGGCAGAAAGCTAGGATCAGTGCTTTTTAGAAGAGAAACTGCAATACCGGAAACCAGATTCGAGAGACAAAATGACAATTCAATGCGACTCTCAGGAAATGAAATGTTCAGGCACAGACAAGGGGGCGATAAGCAACAACTGGAGACAAGCCGTACGCAGAAGGTCCTATCAGACCCACGTGGGCCAGGGAAAAGACGAGGAGCGCACTAAGATCAAATGGACAGGTCCGAGACAATGAGGGTATGTACATGCAGTGACTTAACAGCCACTGCAGGTAGCAAGGGACAGCTGGTCATGAAAGACAGTTCACTGAAGACTCAGATGTTTCATGTTAGGACAGGGACTGTAGGTAAGAGCATGTCAATGGAAGGAAAATAAAATGCCTCAGAGGAAGCAGATGGTTGGGGGGGGAAGACTTAGAGTGGGAGGAGGAAAGGGGGGAGGTAAGTTTTTTTTGTGATATGGGCTCCAAGAAGCCAAGGGGGACTACTTCGAAGAAATAAAACAGGAGGAGAAAAAAATTGTTGAAGGCCTCATGAAAACATTAGAGTGAGGGCGATATGACCCAGGTGGAACAAATTTTTCAGAGAATTGCGGTGGTTTGTTGCGTGAGAGGATACGGCCTGTTCAAAGTAATTTTCAAGAGAATAGGTTTGAACAAGGATTCTGCAAGAGACAAGCAAGACTGAGGGACAAACAGGGGGGGTTTCCAGAGAGTATACCTCGACTGCGACAGATCACAAGAAAAGGACTCACTGAAAGAGAGGTACAGAGACGCAAGGAGGAACGAGAGGCAATGATGAAGATGAGCAGGACCCAGGGCACAGGAGGAAGGCATATAACACACCCACAGAATCTCCACCAAAAGACTCCACGCGACATTTCCAACGAAATGAGCAACCTATACTACAACCCCATCACTGTTCCCTCTGCCACCAACCTCACAAACCTCCCCAACAGCTGTCCCCTTATGGGCATTCTGACCCCACCCCTATCATCACAAACCCACCTTACACCACAGGCCCCAATAGGCCCACCAGCTCTCGTCTCCCCCTAACCCCAATATTCTTGCAGGAACCCACATGATAAAAAGAACTGAAAGTTGTACAGAACGCGGATGGAATGGACGAATAAACATGAGGAGTGGAACGAAAGAATCAGCGAGAAATCCCAAGGACAATCATAGCAGTCAACAGAAAACAAAACTCGCTGAGGACAATAACAGACACAATCTTCCCAACGGGATATCAGTCCTGAGGAAAGATAAGAGGTGTAGAGGGGGAGGATGGGTTGAATGCCATAAAACATTCGATGGGGATTTGAGGAAATGGAAGGCAGGACATGTTTGGAGAACAGAGTCTACATTGTAGGTAAAATTTCAGCCCGGAGAACATAAAGTAGTCAGTGGAGTTGTTGTATAATCCCACCACAGGAACTACTGGAGGCCAAGAGAGGAGTACGAAGAAAAACAAAAGGGTGATGGTGGACACACTGCTGAGGTGGCAAGAAGAGCTCACTCGAGCAGAGCAAGTTACTGGTAATGGGCGATTTCAACCACAGGGAGAATCGACTGGGAAAAAACCTGGAGCCACAATGGGGTCCTGAAATACATGGAGAGCCAAGATGATGGATGGTGGTACTTAAAACCTCATGCATCTACATGTCAGGGACACTACCCAGAGAGAGTGGGGAGGATGAGCCAGCTAAGACTGGATCCTTTGTGTTCACCTGAGCAGTTCAGATATTGTGGGACATCACATTCGAGAGGCCCCTTGGAGCTGCGTCATGTGGTTCTGAGTTTTGATTATATAGTAGAGTTACAAGTGGAGAAGTTAACAGGATTGACGGGGACAGGCCAAACTATAAAGGGGGGACTACACAAGGTATGAGAAACATCCTGCAGGAGAGTTCAGTGGGACAGAGAAATGGTGGAATATCAGTAAACGAAATGATGGAATATGTGCAACAAAGTGCAAGGGGCAGAAGAAAGGTTTGTTCCCAAGGAAACAGAAATAATAGAAGCCCAAAACGAGCCCTTGTTACCCAAAGGGTTTAGGGAGGCAAAAAAATAAGGCAAAGGAATGAAATGTACAGGAGGCATAGACCAGGAAAAACAAGGAGATTAGTAGAAGAGCCAGAAACGGTACGCACAGATAAGGAGGGAGGCCCAGCAACAGTATGAGAACGACATAGCATCGAAGTCAAATCTGACCCGAAACTGCTGTATAGCCACATTGGGAAAGGAAGACAACAGTCAAGGACCAGGTGATAAGGCTGAGGAAAGAAGGTGGAGAACCCCAAAAAGAAACGATCAAGGGTATGTGAGGAGCTCAACATGAGATTTAAGGAATTTATTTACAGTGGAACAGGAAGGCCCTCTGGGGGGACAGACCAGATGGGGACACCAGAAAGGGAAATACACCAACAAGTGTGGACGACATACAATTCAGATGAGAGGAGGTGAAGAAACTGCTAAGGGACATCGTTTACCTCAAAGGCAATGGGACCGGAAAAATCCCCCCTTGGGTCCTTAGAGAGGGAGCAGATATGCTGTGCGGTGCCACTTACCACAATCTTCAACAGTCCCTGGAAACTGGGCAACTACCTGAGGTATGGAAGAGGCAAAAGTAGTTCCCATTTTTAAAAAGGGGACAGAAAAGAGGCCTAAACTATGACCTGTGTCATTGACGTGGGATAGTATGTAAAGTTATGGAGAGATTATCAGGAGGAGAGTGGGGAGCACTGGAACAGAACAAGAGTATAAATTTCCAACCAGCACGGATTCTGGAAGGCAAAATCTGTGTCCCCAAACCTTTGGAGTTTTATGATAAAATAGCAGAAGTAAACACGAAAGAGAGGGGTGGGTTGATTGCATATTCTTGGACTGCAAGAAGGCCTTCGACACAGTTCCTCAAAAGGGTTTGTGCAGAAACTAGGCATCAGGCGCATATAACGGAATGGCACTGCAATGGATCCCGAGATACCTGACAGGGAGGCAACAACGAGTCTGGTACGTAATGATGTATCACAGTGGGCACTGTGACGAGGGGGTCCACAGGGGTCGGTCTAGGACCAGTGCTATTTTTGGTATATGTGAACGACATGATGGAAGGGTTAGACTCAGAAGTGTCCCTTTTTGGCAGATGAGTAAAAGTTATGACGAGAATTAAATTCAGTTTAGGACCAGGCAGGACTTCAAAGAGCCCAAAGGGACGACTGGACCCCCCTGGTCCAGAAATGGTTTCTCAAATTTTAAATTTCCTCCCCAAAGGGAAAAGGTCTAAAAAGGGGGAAGGGCACAGAAGAACCTCAGACAAAGTATAGGCTAGGTGCCCAAAAGACGGCAGACCCACTCATGGAGAAAGATTTTGGGGGTGAGTAAAACACCAAGCATGTCCCCGGGAAGCACACATAAAACCAATAACTGGGGCAGCATAGGGCCCGGGGAAACCGAAAAACAGCTTTCCGATCCCTTTTAGAAAGGGGGAATCGTTCAAGACACTGTAAAAACCGTGTTTTGCCCAGGCCCTACGGGATTTATGCAGCCCCCCGTTTGAAACCCGAATTTGGGATAAAGAAAGCCCAAAAACTAGAAAAAGGGTACAAAGGTTCGCGAAAAAAGGTTATTCCCAAGCTAATCGGGAGTTTCTGGAGTTTATTTTGGAGAGATTTCCGGGGGGCCCAACGCCCCCGGGGCCCCGGGATGACCAGGCCCCCTTAGATAAAGGCCCCAGGATGCACCCACACCTTTCAAAAAAACACCCAGGTCCCCCATTTTACTGTTTGGGGAAACCCTTTAACAACAGGGGAAAGAAACACGCCCAAAAGTTTTTTACTCGGGCCCGGGGAATCGAACCCAGACCCTCACCGTGTGAAGCAAAGAGCGTTAACCCCCCGGGCCCCAAAAGGGCAAAGGGAATGCCCCCTATGAAGAAAGGTTAAGGGAAATGGGCTAAACACCCCTGGGGGAAACAGGAGGGTCGGGGGACATGAAAAACGAAAATATAAAAACTGCGGGGAATAGACAAGGTGGACAAAACATAAGAGTCGGCAGTGGAATAGCCTAAAAAAAAATTTGGACGTAGGGAGGCAAGAACCATACCCCTTTTTTTAAGGGACGGGGTTTTTGATAAAAGCCATGGCAGGGAAAACAGGGCCCAGTACAACCGGGAAGGGGGGGGGCCGGCCAAGCTAAGACCCCAAACCCCTGCAACCACAAATGGGTGAGTACAAATAGTGAGTTCAAAACACACCCAAAAATATTTTTTTTCGTGATTTCCTTGTTTGTGTATATATATATATAAAAATATATATATATATATATATATATAAAATAATATTTTATATATTTTAAAATATATATATATATTTATATATATATATTATAATAATTAATATATTTTAATATATATATATATAAAAATTATATATATATATATATATAAATATTATAATATATTGATTAACACTTCAGCCCTTTCCCCCCCAAGGTAGGGTGGCCCAAAAAAAAAAAAACTTTAAACCATCTTTTCCACTCCATCACTGTTTTTGCCAGAGGTGCACATACACTACATTTTTATAAAACGAAAAACATTAGAAACCTCCCCTTCAGAGTGCGGGCCACTATATTTCCCCCATCTCCAGGACTAAATTTTCGCCTCCCGGGTTTCCTGAATCTCTTCTTATTACCTACCCTCACACCCCAACAGCAAGCCCAATTTCGTAAAAACCGTTTGCCCTCCATTCGCTCTTATTTTAACAAAACGCATGCCCCTTAAACCCCCAAAACCCCCCTCCCCCCAACCCTTTTTCCTGGGCCGACCCTAACTCCCGCCTTCCCCTCCACTATTTATACTCTCTCAAAGTAAATTCTACTTTGTTCCTTTTCTCTCTACATGTCCGATCCACCTCAAAAAACTCCTCCTCAGCCCCTAAAATTTTAGTTTTGGAAAATCCCACCCCTCCTGTTTTTCCAAACAACAAATTTCTCTGCATTATATTCACACCCACTCACTGTCTAAAAACCCACGGCATTTTCCACTGCCTCCACCCTTCTCCTTGTTACAACATTCACCTTTCCCATGTTTCCACACCCTGTAAGAGAGTTGGTATAACAATACTCTCATCTTTAAACCCTTTTTGTTTCCCCTGGACAAAGTTCTTTGTCTCCACAACCTCTCTCACCACTCCTTTTTTTCCCCTCGTCAATTCGATGATTCACCTCATTTTTTTCGTAGACCCAACTGATTCCCAAACCCCACCTTAAATATCTGAATACTTTCACCTTCTCCATACTTTTTCCCCTTCCCCCCATTCCGATACCCAAATTTTCCTTTACCTAATTTTTTTTGTTATTCTCATCCCTTTCTCTTTCCTATTTTCCCATTTAAAAATTTTTCTTCTTTTTCATACCCTACCAAACTCATCGCCCAAAACCTCTGCAACTCCTCTTAAGAATCCCCAAAAGAAACAGTGTCATCAGCAAACAGCAACGTGACACCTCCCCTTTTGGTTGGATACTTTATAAAAATCCTTACTCTCTTGTCAAAAACCCGGGGCATTCACTTCTCTTACAACTGCATCTATAAGTAACAACCATAGTGACATTACACTTTCTTGCTAAGAACAACTTTTACTAAGAAAAAATTTTCCCCCCTCTCCTACATACTCAAACACAACCCCCCACCATCCTCGAAAAAACTCTTCCCCTGTTTTTTCAATAATCTACCCCTTATTCCCCCTTTGTCATACGCTTTTTCCCAAAATTTTACACACCCCTCGTAAATTTCCCAAATATGGTTTTCTTTAACGTAGGTTTTTTGAAAAAAATTTTCCCCTCTTTTAAAGTTATTTATAAAATTTACGTTAGTTTAGCAATGTTAGAAAAATCCTCTGCAATAAAAAAATAAGTATTTAAAAATACCTTTTTCCCTGAAAAATGAAAAACGAGAAAAATTTTAAAAAAATTTTTCAACGCATAAAACTGAAACAGGACGGAACGTTCCCCAACTTAAAAAATTTTAAAAACTAAAATCCCCGTTCGGGAGACATTCATTGACTTTCCTAACAGTAGGAAATATTGCCTGGTTTTAAAAGAGGAAGGTTTCCCCGGGGTCATTGTCGGGGGCAAGGGAGGACAAAATTTTTTGCTATTTTAAATCAATTTTATTTAACTGTAAATTTTCCCGGGGGGCTGAAAAATTTAAACCAAAAGCAAAAATAACGTTTTTGGGAATTTTCACCCAACTCCATTAGTTAAGGGACATTGAATTTTTTTGTTTCTTTGGAGTATATTAATATTCAGCAAATGACAAACTCACCAAAACATGAATAATGTACTTGTTATTCTTTAACCATGCGTCCACGAATACACGAAGCCAAATAGCATATAGCTTGGTTAATACAAAAAATTGGCTGCAAATTTTTTAGATTTAGGGGTTTAGGGCTCGACTCAGTGGTGTGGTTCATGATCAGCTTCAAGCTCTGTAAGGGGCGGGTTTTTTAGACATTGTCTTTAGTTTTTGGCGGCACATCAATTTTTAACCAAGCCGCTTGGCTGTTCCCAACCAACAGAGATATATACACCCAAAAATATATATAACGTTTTTCCCTTTCCCATACTGTGGGTGTGTGTAACTGTTAACCCAAAACCGGGGAAATTTCTTATCACCCCTACAAAATTAAAATTTTGTTTTCATAATAGTGATGACGTCTCCTGGACCCGGGGTTGAACCATGATTTTGCAAACCTTAATGACCCCGATAAATCGACAGGGTTTAAAATTAAAACAAACCCAAACATAGTTTATCTTGGGACTAAAAGCATTGAGAAAAAAAGTGTGGGATGGGGGAAGTGATAGCAAAGAAATTTTCACAAAGTGAGCTTACAAAAGATGTTTATAACCGATTTGCGTTCTTCAGCGATGTTATAATATTGGGGCTGTATACCCTTGTGGTTAAACCTTTTTTTTTTAATTTTAATCTAAAAATAATTTTTGAAAAACTAGTGTTTTTCAACGAGTGTTTTGGAAAAAGTACTAATAAAAAAAAGTTGAAAACAAAAATTTTTTAATAACAAAAACGTTTTAAAAAAACAAAAATAAATTTATACCAAAAAATGATTTAAAAAGAGCGAGGGGAAGAGGGTTTAAAAAACATCTTTTTAAAAAGTGTTGAAAAAAATACTCAAAAGATAAGAAATGGGTGACAGCGGGGTTTTGCTAGAAAGTTGCTGTTCAAAAGTTTCAAAAAAAGGGGTTGGTTTTAAAAAGTTGATTTCCCAAATGGAGAAATTTTCCCTTTTAAAGCGAGTGATTAGCGCGAGTGTCGTTAAACACCGGGGATGAAGGGGGGTGTTTTAGGGGAAGTGTTATGAAGTGGGTTTAGGGCAAGTGTTGGGGAAGGGGGTGTTGAGGGCAAATGATGGTGAAGGGGCCATTAAAAACAAGGGGTGATAAAAATTTGGATAAAAAATTATTAAACAAAAAATGTATTCATAAAGGTTTTATTTTCCCAAATGCCCCTGATATTAACATCAATGCCTCAGCAACCACTTGTGGGTCCTGCACCATCGGGCTCCCGCTCCAAAGTGGGTCCCAAGGGCTTCCTGGCTCCATAAGCTCCCTTTGGTTTTCCCAGCCCTTTCCCGGGGATCAATCCCCATCATGGGAAGGGAGTCATGTTTGTCAAATGGAAATACATTATTTTGATTTAATTCCCACCCTTCGAGTAGATTTAATTTTTGTCAAAGAAATTTATAATTAAAATATTTTGATGGTAGTTGAAAATGTGGGTGAATACTTGTGGGGGTTTGCTGAAGGATACAACTGGTGGTGCTTGTTTCGGGGGCTGAAGTATAAAACGGAAAAAGCTTGTTTTAAGGTAAAATGTTTTAAGGTAAACTTTGGGGGGTTCTTAAAAGGGAAGGGCGTTTTTTGAAGGGTTTTTAATTGAGGGTGGGCCCGGGAAAAAGGGTACTGAAGGCTTTTAAAAATGGATACTTGTAGAAAATGCGGTTGGCAGTAGGGCAAACTTTTTGAATTAGCCGGTTTAAGGGTAAAATTAAATTTAAAGTTTGTAGTGGGGATTTTAAAAGGGGATAACGTGATGACTGAAGAAGGTGGAGGTTTTAAAAAGGGATTAAAACCCGGGGAAAGGGGAAGAGATGGATTTTTAAAAAGGTATGTCCTGGAGTGCTAGCTGAAGGTGGGGGTTGTGTTTTTTAATAAAAAACTATTTACCTTGGGAGGGAAGTGAGAAAATGACAGTTTTTTATGGGGTAGTTGGGCCCCCCATTAGTAAAGGGGAAATTCGAACTTTGTCAGTTGGGCCCCTGAAATCCCCTTTTCCCCCCCGTTTAAATATTTTCTCTTTTAAAAAATGTATCACATCCAAAGAATATTCGTGATGCGAAAAAAAAAAGGAATGTTTTTCATATTTTTACCCTAACAGTATATAAAATTATGGGGAGCTTCGTTATGATAGTTTTTTGGGAAAATGAATAATTTTAAAAAGACGATAAGCAAATAAAAAAATCAGCCTCGGAAACACACTGAAGGAAAGAAGGTTTGTAGTCCCTAAAGCTTTACGAAACATCCCCTCGTAAAGGGCCACAGATTTTTTCTCTTTTGTTATTGCAGTATTTTAATGGGTTTATCCATCTTGCATGCAATTAAACAAAATGAACGTAAAAACATTCACATGTGTTGCAATAATCGTCAAAGAACGACAAATTGTTTTAAAATTTCCCGTTACAAAATTTACAAGCCCAAAATGCCCACAACCCTATAACATACATGGGACGCGTATAACATTAACGCACATGCAAAAGATATGCTGAGTATTCATAAAAATGTAAGAAAACTAATGTTTACAGTAACTTTAAAGAAGTTTTAAAAATTGGGTTTGTTTTCTTTTACAAAAATTTTTTCTTGAAGTTTGTGCAACGGACAAAATGTATAGAAATATCAGCAAATCGCAGCAAAAAAGGTTTTTCCCTTTAACTTCCCCAGCGGGTCGGGCTTAATGTCCAAAAATGGAGTGTGACTTTCCCAAAGAATCCTATAATGCTTTCCCGCCTTTGCACCCCTGACATCGTCTGCTGTTTTAAAAGCGGGCAAAAGGGTTTTGGCAGCCCAAGGTGCCTGCTTTCTCCCTCCTAGCCTTGGGGGAGGAGGGGAAAGTGGCTGGCCCGGTGATAACTGGTCCCAGAAAACGAGGAGGGACTTTGGGACCCCTCCCCTGGGAGACATTTGGGTTTTTTAAAACTCCTTCAAGGTAAACCAAAGGGCCCTTGGGCCCGGTGATTATACCAGCGAATCGAAAAACCCGAAGGTTTTATACGAAAAAAAGAAATATTGCCCAAATACCTACATACAAACACAAATGTACATACAAGTATACATACCCACATGCAAACATATATGAATGCATACTAATACACAAGCATATATTTGCAGCTGTTTACATGTGAGACTCATACATGAGTAGCGGCATGCAAAGTTTTGTATTTTGGTAAGTTAGTAACCCCTGACCGCTTCATTTCCTCCCTTCTTCCCTCTCTCCCTCAATTCCTTTGTAGAGCTTGAGGTCCCATAATGCAGACAAATGTAAAGTTCTAATCCCGTTTTCTGGCTTACAGTGCTAGTCACGGCATTATGCCGGGTGAGCGCCCCGGCATAATGCTGTGACGAAAATCAAAGGCCTACCATACAAGGGGGCTTTTTTTCGCCAGTACATTATGCCGGGTAGCAGCCATTAGCATGATGTCACGGCCTACCACCACAATCCACAGTGACTCCTCAGTGCTCACGTGGCTGCCGTGGAGAGAGGAAGTGTTGCACTTTTATCTCTCATTCCGTACCCATCTTTTTTCCGTGTTCCCTTTGGTTTTCTGGCTGTAAAAGTTTGATTATGGGTGAAAGGAAGTCTTTAACACCTGAAATTATAGCTCAAATCATAGGGCTTCACATAGGTGGGCACCAGACGAAAGAAATAGTGGGGAATGTTTGTGTGTGAGCGTTCAGTGAGGAACTGGGTGCGGCATTTCAAGGCTGGTGGCAGTGTCGAGTTACCCTCTGCCAAACCTCGGCCTGGCCCCTTGAAGAAGACATCTGTTCGTACCTTAACTGTGTTAAAGTAGCAGTTAGTGAGTACACCTAAGATAACTGCTAGAGAAATGAAAGAAAAGAACCCACATCTTCTCTCAGAGGTGTCCGTACGAACTGTTAAAATACGTGTGACAGAACTGGGCTACAGTAGTCACCGCCAGGATAAGAAACCGATCCTCTCCAAGCCACAGAAGAAACGTAGGTTGGATTATGCAAGGAAATATCTTCACTGAAGTCCTTTGGAGTGATGAAGCAACTTTCACCGTCACTTGTAACCGTGTGGGACATGTATACCGGCCCAGAGGTTGTGACCCGCTAGACCCATGCTATACCTGTGGGGCCACCAAACACCCAGACTAGCTCATGGTTTGGGGGTGTTGCAGTGCTAAGAGTGTTGCGGAACTCTGTGCTTCCCAAAAACCAGTATATCAACGACTATAATTACCTGGAGTTGTGTGACATTTTACCTAAGGCATTTAACAAGTGTGGGGCTACGGTTTTTATTCACGACAGTGCACCATGTCATACCGCCATACCTGTTCAGTGGTTTAAGGACTGAGAAGTGAGGTTCTTTAATGATTGGCCAGGCAACTTCCCAGACCTAAACCCTATTGAGAACCTCTGGACAATAGCGAAACGAAGTTTACTGGGCAAGGATATCAGTTCCATCCCGTGGCTGGAGGCTGCTCTATATGAGGCATGGAATAATATACCTCCCCAGACCCTTATGAAATTGCGTGAGTTCCTACACGGCTGAGGGACATGATTAACCAGAAAGGACGCAGCACCAAGTATTAAAACCTCAGTAAGTGTGCGAATATATATATTATAATCTTTCATGGTCTGTGTTTGTGCTTTGGTACGTGAGTTTGGGGGATGGCGGCATAATGCCCTTACTAGCACTGTGTGTATGTATATGTATGTATATATTATATAAATAATATATATATATAAATATATATATATATTATATATATATATATAATATATATATATATAGTAGTAGGTTGGTAGACAGCAACCGCCCAGGGAGGTACTACCGTCCTGCCAAGTGAGTGTAAAACGAAAGCCTGTAATTGTTTTACATGATGGTAGGATTGCTGGTGTCCTTTTTTCTGTCTCATGAACATGCAAGATTTCAGGTACGTCTTGCTACTCTACTTACACTTAGGTCACACTACACATACATGTACAAGCACATATATACACACCCCTCTGGGTTTTCTTCTATTTTCTTTCTAGTTCTTATTCTTGTTTATTTCCTCTTATCTCCATGGGGAAGTGGAACAGAATTCTTCCTCCGTAAGCCATGCGTGTTGTAAGAGGCGACTAAAATGCCGGGAGCAAGGGGCTAGTAACCTCTTCTCCTGTATATATTACTAAATGTAAAAGGAGAAACTTTCGTTTTTCCTTTTGGGCCACCCTGCCTCGGTGGGATACGGCCGGTGTGTTGAAAGAAAGAAATATATATATATATATATATATGATGGGGTCCACCTCTGGTGTAAATTGTGGGACCCATAGCCTCGAAGAAGTGGATAAAAAGGCTTAAAGTAAGAATATTTGGATTTCTTCCTGAAGCCGTTTGAATATTCCACTTCCCCTTCCACCCCATCTTTTCATTCTTTTTTACCAATAGGTATATTTTATTACATAATATGGTACAGAAAGGTTTAAGAGATACAGTGGTGATATAAAGATGGCATATACAGTATATGAGGTGAGAGATAAATGTCTAGTACATATTGTTACATGTTTGTCACTGATTATAATGCGAAAATCTCATCCAGCTCTTCAGAACTGGGGCGTGTGCCCAAAATACAGCAGGCATTACCCCTCTGAACAGCAGCACTGAGTCGCTGGAATAGAAAACTAGCTGCCCTGGGATCCCTAGTTACCCTGATGAGTCTTTTGTCTCGCTCCTTAAGGAATTTAAATGCACTTTTTCCCCATGAGCCAAGGGACTCTGAGCCTACGGGAACAAACATATAATGATGGGCAAGTTCTCCATATTTTCTAGACTTTTGTGACTCCCTGAAGCTGGCGGTTGCCCCTTCTTCTTCCCTGGTGTATTGGAGATAGGTATCAGCCAAGGTAGATGCACATGTGTAGTCCCACACCACCTGCTTACCGTCTGTCCAGGCTTTAAGTGTGATACCATCTGGACGCTTCTGGCTGCCATCAGATCTGCATAGTTGGGGTGGCTCCCTTACAGCTGAGCATCCGGCTGTTGTGAGGCTCTTCTTGATGTTATTAACCTCCTCATGTCTTGCAGTCTTTCCCTCGGATTTACGGCACACAAGACCATGGTACCCGAATCGGTCTGCTGCTTCACTGTCACAAATACACCCGTGTTCGGCGAGAATAGGGGCGGCAAGTCGAAGGGCAACATCAATGTGAATGGTCTGTGGGTCGAGCCGTGTGCCAAGGCTGGAGTTGGGAACAGCCAACAAAAAGTCCCCTACATGAAGAGCTCTCACTGCCAGAAGGTGGGCTCTATCCTTCCCTGATACACTCTGAAGCTTTGTTTGAGGCTATTTTCTCCTCTATCGGGTCATCCCAGTGCGATTGTTTGTAGTTGTTGGGGGAGCAGGTCTGGTTTCAGAGCCTGTTAGATTATTCCAGATCATGACTCCATCAATGAACTTTTGGTCCTGGACTCCAATCTTGTCCCTAAGATGTTCAGGGAGAATTGCTGGTATAAGCCCTCTGGATGCAATGCATGAGGACAGAAAAGCAGGTAGTGCATTCTGTAATGACTTGCGGACACCAATACCTCCTAGTCTGACTGGAAGTGTAGCTTGGTTCCACTGCCCATCTTCTAGAGTAAGGTTAAGTACTTTTGTAAAAATCCTCCTCAGGATGCTGTCAGGTTCGTGGGTTATCATATGAAGGTGCACACCTTAGGAAATATGTCAACCTGGGCAGACTCAAGCACCTTGTGAGAAGGTACAAGGCGTCGTGGGTGTCAAGATTGCCTATTTATTGTTCCATTCTCCTCAGTTCTTCCAATTTCTTCCTGAGGATTGTGTCAATGGCATCGCTTCCCAGAGGTGCTTCAAGCAAGACGCTATTTGTAGGGGCAATGACTGATGCTCCTGGTAGTTTGGATCTCACTGCATTTATCACTTGTTGACTGAAATGATTTCACATTTGGATGGATTCAGGATGAGACCCATTTCCTGTCCCGTGTCATCACTTGTGTAAGATCACCTAAGAGGGACTCCTTTGTACCTGCTATTGTGCCATTATCCAGGAACCAGATGTTTAGCTCACTACTCAGTCTGTGATTTCCCTAACTGCTATACAGAAGAGAAATGGTGCAAGAGGATCCCCTTGCTGGACACCCTCTGATGATGTGATTTCATGCTCTCCAAACAGGAACATTGATTCCTTGCTATTTCCAGCTGAAACAAAGGGGAAGAGACCAGGGAATTGTTCTTGTACCGCTGCTAATACCGCTTCTCTTTTCAGGAGATTAAATGCATTCTTGAAGTCTAATTTTACCACTGCATTGTCCTCAGGCAGGTTGTTGATATACGCCCTTGTTGCATGAACCACTGCCTCACTTCCTTGAGAGACCCCAAAACCAAGCTGGTTTGGTTGAAGCATAATGGCTGCCTCTGTGCGAATGCTTTGGACAGCAGCTTTGGAAACGAGACGGCGAAAAGTGTTGCCTACTGCAATAGGCCTAATTCCTCCATCCTTCTTTTTAAGTGCACAAATTGTTGTACCAAAAAAGAACTGTTGACGAACCTTGTGATCCCTGAAAGCAGTGTCTCTGCAATCTCCCAGTAAACTGGATAACCATTTCCTTTAAGTCCTGTGGCCTTATTCCAGTGTAACCCCCAGCAGACCCAGATGGGAACGACATTATTGCTTTGTAAACGTCTGAGTCTTCCACAATCAATGGTTCCACACTGGAGACAGAGGTGTTGGAACTGTTGGTGCCCCTGATTTCCCTGGCAGGGTGCTTTCCTCTAAGTGCTTCAGCCGTGTCAGCATCCCTGGGGGCAACTGTATCTTCACTGGTAATAATTCTGATTGCCCCCACTGTGTTGCCCTCTTCATTTTTCTTGCTCACCTGCACTCTGACTTTTTCACTGTCAGTGGAGTGAGTGGGGGTTCTCCCTCTCCCGTTTTTGTATTGAAAGGGAAGGCGAATGAGGTTATCAGTTCTAGGAAAGTCTCTTAAAGATTTAATAATCATTGAGGCTTGCCTCTTTTCCCTTCTTTCCGGCACAGCTAAGCAGACATTACCAAAAAGAAGCCTACTTGATCAGGAGTTATAATTGAAAATCCCGCAGCTAGCCCGCCACACGTCTTGCCATGCCAGCATGCCACTATATATATATATTCTACCTATTCGGCACACACATAATATATATATATTATATAATATATATATATATATATATATATATATATATATATATATATATAATATATATATAATTATAATATATATATATAATATATATATATATATGTATGTGATATATGTGTGTGTGTGTGTGTGTGTGCCGAATATGTACAATTGGTCAATTAGCATGAACTCATTTAAAATTAAGTCCTTTCTAAAATGTTCTCTTATACTTTTTCTCTTATACGTTCTCATTTATGTTAATGTAAAAATTAATAATTTTGTACCAAAAGAACCTTAGAAAACTTACCTAACCTTATTATAACAAGCGCAATTTTATTTAGTCTAATCCAGGTAAATATATTTTAGATAAGTTTACAATAAATTAATAATAAACAAACACAATGAAATATATTTTTTCTCGTTAGGTTCACAATGATGTTTGCGAAATTATTACATACACAAATTTTCGCTTGTCTTATTTAAACTGATAGATTATAGAGGTATGGGTGTTTATGGGAAACAGTCAGGCTGCAGTATTAGGGTTAAAAACAGCAGTTATTACCGGGATACCTCAGGGATATGCTTAAAAGACAATATTCAAAATAAAGTTACTAGTAATGGCAAATCAATTGATCAACAAACGAAGAGTGATAGTAGAGGGCAACGAGTGACTAGCTCCCTTAAGGTTTACTATACAAACAGTAGCAGTCTAAGAAATAAAATAGATGAGCTAAGATTACTTGCAAGTGTAGGTAATATAGATATTATTTGTATAACAGAGACCTGGTTCATCCTGAAAGATAGAGAAATGCCTTCTGAATGCAACAGACAGGGTTATAAACTATTCCAAACTGATAGGGTTAACAGGGAGGGTGGTAGTGTGGCGATGTATGTCAGAGAAAATTTAAATTGTTGTCTTAGACATGATATAAGATTAGAAACGTCGAACACATAATCTGGCTACAGTTTCTCGAGGGACTTGACAAATTAATTTTGGGTGTGATTTATAGGCCCCCAAACTATGATAGGGAGGGCAGTAAGCTCTTATGGGACGAAATTCATAAGGCATCTAGATATGAAAATGTTTTGATAATGGGAGATTTTAACTTTAGACAAATTGATTGGAACAATATGACAGGAAATCTTGAGTCTAGTGACTTTCTTGATGCGGTTCAGGATTGCTTTTAAGAACAGGTTGTGACAGAACCAACTAGAGGAAACAATCTACTTGGCTTGGTTCTTGCCAACAAAGATTCACTAATTAATAATCTTGAGGTTAATGATGAGCTTGGGGAAAGTGATCACAAATCACTTAGTTTCAATATATCATGGAATTACCCAGATAACTGCAATCAAATCTCTGTCCCAGATTTTCGCTTGGCCTACTTCATGGGACTGAAAAATTACCTGGGTCGGCTAAACTGGGATGTCCTGACTATGGGTCAGGTAGGTGATCTTGGTTACCAATATGACGTTTTTCAGAGCATAGTTCTTGCTGCCCAGACAACTTTTGTTCCGATTAGGGAAATTAGATCTAACAAAAATGATCCCAAATGGATGAAAAATAGATTAAAAGAGAGGCATATATAGGCGTATCAAAAGAGGGGATGGGCAGTAAAGAAGTCAATATATTCAATTAAACAGAGAAAAGCAAAAAGGGATTATGAGGCTAAGGTCGCAAGGGATTCGAAGATTAACCCAAAAGGGTTCTTTCAGGTATACAGAAGTAAGATTAGGGACAAGAATGGCTCACTTAAGAGTAACTCTGGTCGGATCACTGACAGTGATAAGGATGTGTGAAATTCTCAATACCTACTTCCTCTCAGTTTTCACCCAGAAAAATAATAGCGATATTCCTGAAATAATAGATTATGTAGAACAGGATGATGATAAACAATGTACAATTGCGGTAACTAGTGACATGGTCCTCAGACAAATAGAAAAACTAAAACCAAACAAATCCCCAGGTCCTGATGAACTGTTTGCAAGAGCGTTAAAGGAATGTAAAGAGGAGCTTAGCATACCTTTGGCTAACCTTTTTATCATATCACTACAAACTGGCATAGTGCCTGATAAGTGGAAAATGGCAAACGTAATACCTATTTACAAGGCAGGTGACAGGTCCAAGGCTTCGAACTATAGACCAATAAGCCTTACCTCCATAGTGGGAAAATTTATGGAATCAATAATTGCCGAAGCAATTCGTAGCCATCTTGACAGGCACAGATTGATTATTGAATCTCAACACGGTTTTACAAATGGGCGTTCCTGTCTTACGAATTTACTAACTTTTTTCACTAAGGTGTTTGAGGAGGTAGATCATGGTAATGAATATATTGTGTACATGGACTTCAGTAAGGCTTTCGATAGAGTTTCACACCAGAAGCTATTGAGGAAACTTAAGGCACAGGGAATAGGAGGAGAATCTTTCCTGGGTAGAGGCATGGCTGACAAATAGACAGCAGAGAGTTTGCATAAATGGGGAGAAATCGGAATGGGGGCACGTCACAAGCGGTGTTCCTCAGGGGTCAGTGTTGGGCCCGTTGTTGTTCACAATTTACATAAACGACATAGATGAGGGAATAAATAGCGACATAAGCAAATTTGCTGATAACACCAAAATAGGCCGTCCAGTTCATTCCAATGAGGACCCTAGAGCACTCCAGGATGATTTGAATAGACTGATGCAATGGTCTGAGAAGTGGCAGATGCAATTTATTATAGACAAATGCAAAGCTCTAAATGTTGGACAGGAAAATAACCATGCCATATATAAACTAAATAGCGTAGATCTTAATACTACTGATTGCGAAAAGGATTTAGGAGTTCTGGTTAGCAGTAATCTAAAACCAAGACAACAGTGCATTAGTGTTCTCAATAAAGCTAACAGAATTCTTGGCTTAATATCTAGAAGTATAAATAATAGAAGTTTCCCCAGGTTGTTCTTCAACTCTATATATCCTTGGTTAGGCCTCATTTAGACTATGCTGCTCAGTTCTGGTCACCGTATTACAGAATGGATATAAATGCTCTGGAAAACGTACAAAGGAGGATGACAAAGATGATCCCATGTATCAGATATCTTCCCTATGAGGATAGACTGACGGCCCTGAATCTGCCCTCTCTCGAAAGGCGTAGAATTAGGGGGAATATGATCGAGGTGTACAAATGGAAAACAGGAATAAATAAAGGAGATGTAAATGCGTGCTGAAAATTTCCAGCCAAAACACGACTCGCAGCAATGGTTTCAAGTTGGAAAAATTCAGATTCAGGAAGGATATAGGAAAGCACTGGTTTGGTAATAGAGTTGTGGATGAGTGGAACAAACTCCCGAGTACAGTTATTCAGGCTAAAACGTTGTGTAGTTTTAAAAATGGGTTAGATAAATACATGAGTGGGTGTGGGTGGGTGTGAGTTTGACCTGACTAGCTTGTGCTGCTGGGTATATATTTACATACATGTTCTCAGATAAATACTGAGAATGTCAGAGATTCACTACTGTGCTTGTCCAGAGATTAGAAGCAAATTTGAAAAGATTCACATGGCTAATTTTTAACAATACCAATTTTAATGTGTCCGGTAACAGACCATGACACATTCCATGTGTCGCTCATCAAGACATTGTATAGAAAAAATTATTGCGTCAGAGACATTCCAGGAAATCAGCGCGGAGGAATGTTTCGTACATCAACATTCATCAATACAGAAAACCAGTTAAACCTGGTCTCAAATCTGTGGCTGTTTGATCCCTGTTACATCCTGATAAGCCAGAGCCATTTTGCTTTAGTGTACATAGCCTCCATTGCTCTCTGGCAATAAACTTCACTCTAGAACTCCAGCCAAGGACTGGTGATTTGCAGAGCACAGCTTCAATGAAAGTTAAAATGTCATCTTCTTTCTGAGTATAAATTGGATAGAGGACTCGATCTGGTTGAGTTTGTGTTGGAGTGTAGGAACTTTGAAACTTGTTTTAGTTATAATAAGAATGTTATCAACAGAACGGAACCAGGAAGCATTATAGTGAAACAACATAAACCGTTCACTCTGACCTCATAGTCTGTCTCAACGAGTATCACAAGCTGGTATCACAAGCCCCCAAACGCAAATATCCAAATTCTCAACATCCGAAACCCAATTTAACTCTACAGTATACAGGAAAAGCAATCGGCCATTACCAAAGTCATGGACCATCTCGTGTTTGTGCATGGTATCACTGATTGAGACACAACCTCTGTCATTTGATGGAAGGGTAATTAAATGTCATCAGCTCTGGCGAAGAATGGACCGCAATGAAAACATTAAGGTTACCAAACAATACACATGAAGAAATAGCACCAGCTGGGGAAGCTTTTGTTCTGTGGATATATAGATACGAGAGAGCAAAGTCACTGGATGAACAGTTCCACATTATTTACAGTCGATAAGTCGGTAAAGCATCTTTGTACTTTTTTTTCTTTTTCTTTTCTTAAGACAGGGTTTTACAAGGGTAAAGGTTCCTAGCATCAGCTCATTTGAAAGCATTTTTATTGTCATGTATTGTTAAATATAGAATCACTGCCACCTACAAGCGTATCAACCAAATTTTATTTATACCACACCTATCATACTGTGCACCTGTGTACTGGCAGTGAAATGCCTTCCTTTGAATGGAGTTGGAGACTGACAACATCCGGCATAATAATAGCCCCAGCTGCACCAGCCAATGTGTTGGCGTATCATTTATGGCTACAAAACCGGATATGGAAGATTTTATGGGAGACAAGGAAGGTTAAACTGTTCAGTTATGTACACTCACTGTTACGTACTTACATGCTCCTACATCCCAGATGATTCAGATGTGTCTCTGGTACTTGAAAATGTAACGGTTCTTAAGTAACCCGTGTAAAGTGTTAGGAAACACAAACATTATACACTTGACAGGATTGCTCATGAAACTACCTGGCATCATGAGCATTGTTGTTTAAGATTGTGTACAATAGACTCTACCAAACAGCTATCTAGCTAGTATCACCCATAAGTGAAGTTATATACTGTATTATTTTCATGTTTCAAGAGAGAAGATTGAATTATGTTTCTTTCCATGAAACATGATTGCCCATGAAACATGACTGTCATGGAAAGAAACATAATTGAATCTTCTCTCTTGAAACATGAAAAAAATACAGTAAATAACTCAAATTATTGATTATACAAGTTTGATAGCTATTTAGTAGTCTATTATAAACAATTTTAAACAATTCTATACAAAATCCCAGGATTGCTCATTATGTCAGATGGTTTCATGATGGAATGGTGACATTCGACCTGTGTCTACCACCAAAATTTTATACAAAGTCAGTTGTGGCTTTTTATATAAGCATTTTTTTTTTTTTGTTACTGTACCATACAGTGCAGGAAATTAAAGATTACGGGAAAAAACCATAGGTGGATTTAAAAGGGGTATTAGTAAAAAATTTGGATCGTAGAAATATTATCGGAAAAAAGCTTTAAAAGTTTCCCCCAAGTAAGGCATTTTGGCCCGGCACTGAGAAGGATAGTAGACAATACTTAGGACAAATACTTCGGATTTCCCCTTTGGGGAAAACCCCACTCGAGAAACCCCAAGGAGTACTTTTAAACGGCCAAAGAGCACATTCAATTTTTTTTTATTAAAGGTTATACAGAATAATAGCAATCCATATACATATATAGTATTCAATGAGAAAGGTATTTTCTCAAGCCACATGACCTGTTCTAAGCGTCTAGAAAAAGCTTGGGGCTGGCTATTATATCTTCTAATTTCATGATACTTGACCTCTCTAAAAACTCTCCTACCCCATATGGGGAGTAAGGGAGGAAACACCACTGACCCGCCTTCACCCCACTTCAAGAACAGGTCAACATTAGCCATCACTTTTATCAAATAACTCGACCGGGATAACTCCAGATTTGGAAGAAGCACTTTCTAACGCTTCATAAACTATCTTCTCAGCAAACGACTTCTTGCTATCAATCATCACGTTATTGATAAATTTCGCAATCCCTAAGTGACCATATTTTGCATCGTAACGTAGAAGAAAAGCGGTGACGCTTTTCCTCTACGTTGCATACCTCAACCCCTTATTATTGGAGCTTCCTACAGTTATATTTTGATCTCCCTTGTTTACCACTCTGAACTCCTTGAGTGTAGAGAGTACCATCGACAACATGATACCTCACACCGAGTAAACGTTTTACACGCGTCTTCCCCTCCTGTTAATTATGCCTTTTCCCTGGAATATAAGAAAAAACATTCATAACCATTCGTCATCCTGATGCTACAGACTTGACACACCACAACTGCAGCGCTACACAGCTCTCACATTGTCCCTTAATATTTTATCTGTCCTAATATTAAATATTAAATGATTGCCAATCGGAATTTTGGACTCCTAACGCACTGTTATTATTTTATTTCCAAAAATATCACAATGACAAAAAATGTATCGCTGGCTGAGCCATTTCTTTTGTCTTACGATCATCAGTCACATTATTTAGGAAACGAAAATAAGCCAAGTCAATCCAGCATCGTGGACAAAAACAAGATATTTGATCATTTTGAAACTAGGGGCTTTATTAGACCTAATATTCCTTCCCAAACAATAAGCGACTCCGAACCTGGATTAAATATATATAGTGAAGACCTTGACAGAAATATATCACATCAATCTTCAAAAACTTAGCAAAATAATGCAATTTACTACTGATCCAGTTCATACAGTTCCATATTTTTGCATTTGTTGGAAAGTTATCTGACTTATCAGCCTCATCTGGTTATTTCCTTTTTACTTTTTTAGACCTAATAAATTTAACTTTTCCAACAAGTTACTCATATCTATTTAATACAGAAATCACACTTTTTATTATATTAAAATTTCCTGATTTGAAGAAAGCAACAAAGAATATAACAATGACAAGCAACAATATCGAAGCCAATACAGTGGTTTTCAATATATGACGAATGAAAAGGAACATACTCACCCCGTCCACAAATCAGTATCTTCTACAACTTTCATACTTAAATTACAAATACAGCACCGGTATGAAAATCTATACCCGTAGAAATTCCATCATTAGCAACAATAACCAGAGGAAGCTCATTTTCCCCGAGGTCCTCATTATTGACACAGTAAAGTGCTGACATGGTCTCTACTATCACCAAATCAACTGTAAGTTCAGAACAGATCTTACCAAGAACAGCTGGTAATAAAAGTTCTATCTCAGTTATTCTCCCTTCCCCACGTCCTATCCTACACTCGGTAATCTTGCATCGAAGTCTTCCCCGGATCCATGTGTCCTCCTTCTCTGCTTCCTATCCTAACACTTCCAATCCTACACTTCCTACCCTACATTCAGTAATATTACATATAAATCTTCCCATCCCCTAACTTCCTATCTTACACTCAGTAATATTCCATCTATGTCTTCCCAAGGTCCATGTGTCCAGGAGTCCATCTGTGTCCCCTCAGATATTCTCCCTTCCAAACTTCCTATCCTACACTCAGTAATCTTACCTTCCCCAGGATCATGTGTCCCGGAGTCTATCTGTATCCCCTCAGTTATTCTCCCTTCTCCACTGCCTATCCTACACTCAGTAATCTTACCTTCCCCAGGTTCATATGTCCAGGAGTCTATCTGTATCCCCTCAGTTATTCTCCCTTCTCCACTTCCTATCTTACACTCAGTAATCTTACCTTCCCCAGGTTCATGTGTCCAGGAGTCTATCTGTGTCCCCTCAGATATTCTCCCTTCCCCACTCCCTATCCTACACTCAGAAATCTTACCTTCCCCAGGTTCTTTTGTCCAGGAGTCCATCTGTGTCCCCTCAGATATTCTCCATTCTCTACGTCCCAGCCTACATTCCAAGAATCCATCCGTGGGCCCCCGGATGTATTCCCTTTCCCTGAAGTTCTTTTAATTCTTTTCGATATCTTTGATGCCTCACCAACTCCCACCCCCCTCAACAAGTCCCAACCCGGGGTCGTGGATCCAGGTATTCGCCCTTCACCACTTCCCTGAGGTCAGCAAGTCCCACCCCAGGTCCGTGGATCCAGGTATTCACCCTTCACCACTTCCCTGAGGTCAGCAAGTCCCACCCCAGGTCCGTGGTTCCAGGTATTAACCCTTCACCACTTCCCAGAGGTCAGCAAGTCCCACCCCAGGTCCGTGGTTCCAAGTATTCACCCGTCACCAATTCCCTGAGGTCAGCACGTCCCACTACAGGTCCGTGGATCCAGGTATTCACCCTTCACCACTTCCCTGAGGTCAGCAAGTCCCACCCCAGGTCCGTGGTTCCAGGTATTAATCCTTCACCACTTTCCTGAGGTCAGCAAGTCCCACCCCAGGTCCGTGGATCCAAGTATTCACACTTCACCACTTCCCTGAGGTCAGCAAGTCCCACCCCAGGTTCGTGGATCCAGGTATTCACCCTTCACCACTTCCCTGAGGTCAGCAGTTTCAGCCAGCCTTGAAGCTCTGTCCATATATGATGTTACTACGCAAGTGTATTAATATCAGTATACAGAGGAAGATGTTATTACAGAGGAGGACACACAGATAATCTGCGCTCTGTAATAACATCCTCCTGGACAGACTCGAACGTCGACTACCTGAGACAAGAGAGATCTCTATCACAGTTCGACCACCAAGAACTGGCCACTAGTGATAATTTTGAACATATATTTATATTTAATATTGTACCTATGCCAATTATTAGCGTATTCAATTATTTAGTTATGTAAATGAATCTGTGAACGTTTTTATGTACGTAGATTATTGTGGTGTGTGAACGTTTGTG
>NC_069497.1:841257-888385 GCF_026875155.1 Cherax quadricarinatus
ATACGTTCACCTCCTCCTACTTTTCCCCTCCAATCTGATATTCAATCTTTTCACCAAATCTTTTTGTTATCCTCATAACCTTACTCTTTCTGTATTCACCTTTATTTTTTCTTTTTGCACACCCTACCAAATTCATCCACCAATCTCTGCAGCTTCTCTTCAGAATCTCCCAAGAGCACAGTGTCATCAGCAAAGAGCAGCTGTGACAACTCCCACCCTGTGTGTGATTCTTTATCTTTTAATCCACGCCTCTTGCCAAGACCCTCGCATTTACTTCTCTTACAACCCATCTATAAATATATTAAACAACCACGGTGGCATCACACATCCTTGTCTAAGGCCTACTTTTACTGGGAAAAAATTTCCCTCTTTTCTACATACTCTAACTTGAGCCTCACTATCCTCGTAAAAACTCTTCACTGCTTTCAGTAACCTACCTCCTACACCATACACTTGCAACATCTGCCACATTGCCCCCCTATCCACCCTGTCATACGCCTTTTCCAATCCATAAATGCCACAAAGACCTCTTTAGCCTTATCTAAATACTGTTCACTTATATGTTTCACTGTAAACACCTGGTCCACACACCCCCTACCTTTCCAAAAGCCTCCTTGTTCTCTGCTATCCTATTCTCCGTCTTACTCTTATTCTTTCAATTATAACTCTACCATACACTTTACCAGGTACACTCAACAGACTTATCCCCTATAATTTTTGCACTCTCTTTTATCCCCTTTGCCTTTATACAAGGAACTATGCATGCTCTCTGCCAATCCCTAGGTACCTTACCCTCTTTCATACATTTATTAAATAATTGCACCAACCACTCCAAAACTATATCCCCACCTGCTTTTAACATTTTTTATCTTTATCCCATCAATCCCGGCTGCCTTACCCCCTTTCATTTTACCTACTGCCTCACGAACTTCCCCCACACTCACAATGGCTCTTCCTCACTCCTACAAGATGTTATTCCTCCTTGCCCTATACACGAAATCACAGCTTCCCTATCTTCATCAACATTTAACAATTCCTCAAAATATTCCCTCCATCTTCCCAATACCTCTAACTCTCCATTTAATAACTCTCCTCTCCTATTTTAACTGACAAATCCATTTGTTCTCTAGGCTTCCTTAACTTGTTAATCTCACTCCCAAAACTTTTTCTTATTTTCAACAAAATTTGTTGATAACAGCTCACCCACTCTCTCATTTGCTCTCTTTTTACATTGCTTCACCACTCTCTTAACCTCTCTCTTTTTTCCATATACTCTTCCCTCCTTGCATCACTTCTACTTTGTAAAAACTTCTCATATACTAACTTTTTCTCCCTTACTACTCTCTTTACATCATCATTCCACCAATCGCTCCTCTTCCCTCCTGCACCCACTTTCCTGTAACCACAAACTTCTGCTGAACACTCTAACACTACATTTTTAAACCTACCCCATTCCTCTTCGACCCCATTGCCTATACTCTCATTAGCCCATCTATCCTCCAATAGCTGTTTATATCTTACCCTAACTGCCTCCTCTTATAAAACTGGGTTGTTTAAATGTGCGTGGATGTAGTGCGGATGACAAGAAACAGATGATTGCTGATGTTATGAATGAAAAGAAGTTGGATGTCCTGGCTCTAAGCGAAACAAAGCTGAAGGGGGTAGGAGAGTTTCAGTGGGGGGAAATAAATGGGATTAAATCTGGAGTATCTGAGAGAGTTAGAGCAAAGGAAGGGGTAGCAGTAATGTTAAATGATCAGTTATGGAAGGAGAAAAGAGAATATGAATGTGTAAATTCGAGAATTATGTGGATTAAAGTAAAGGTTGGATGCGAGAAGTGGGTCATAATAAGCGTGTATGCACCTGGAGAAGAGAGGAATGCAGAGGAGTAATTGTGGTAGGGGACCTGAATGCTAAAGTAGGAGAAACTTTTAGAGAGGGTGTGGTAGGTAAGTTTGGGGTGCCAGGTGTAAATGATAATGGGAGCCCTTTGATTGAACTTTGTATAGAAAGGGGTTTAGTTATAGGTAATACATATTTTAAGAAAAAGAGGATAAATAAGTATACACGATATGATGTAGGGCGAAATGACAGTAGTTTGTTGGATTATGTATTAGTAGATAAAAGACTGTTGAGTAGACTTCAGGATGTACATGTTTATCGAGGGGCCACAGATATATCAGATCACTTTCTAGTTGTAGCTACACTGAGAGTAAAAGGTAGATGGGATACAAGGAGAATAGAAGCATCAGGGAAGAGAGAGGTGAAGGTTTATAAACTAAAAGAGGAGGCAATTATACATATGAACGTAAATACATTCACATGTGTATGCAATAATCGTCAACGAGCGACAAATTTATGTAAAATGCCTGTTATCACATTCACAAGCATACATGGCCACACATATGAACATACATGCACGCGTATATACATATACGCACATGCATAGATATGCTGAGTATATGCATATATATGTAAGAAAACTAATGTGACAGTAACTTTACGAAGTTGAAAGTTGGGTTTGTTTTCTTTTACAAACTTCTTGAAGTTTGTGCAACGGACAAGTGTAGTAGCAGTATCAGCAACTCGCAGCAAAAGGCATTCTTGAACTTCCCCAGCGCTCGGGCTTAATGTCCAAAGCTGGAGTGTGACTCCAAAAGAATCCTATAGTGCTTGCTGCCTTTGCACCTCCTGACATCGTCTGCTGTTATACAGCTGGGCAGGGTTTGTGGCAGCCCAAGGTGCCTAGCTTCTCCCTCCTAGCCTGGTGGAGGAGGGGAATGTGGCTAGGCCTGGTGATAGCTGGTCCCAGAAGACGAGGAGGTACTTGTACCTCCTCCCATGGCAGACATTGGTTTGAGACACTCCTTCGACAGGTAGCCAAGGCCTTGGCCAGGTGATTATACCAGCGAATCTACAACAGAACGGTTATATACGATCACGAAATATTGCCAACTACCTACATACAAACACAAATGTACATACAAGTATACATACCCACATGCAAACATATATGAATGCATACTAATACACAAGCATATATTTGCAGCTGTTTACATGTGAGACTCATACATGAGTAGCGGCATGCAAAGTTTTGTGTTTTTGGTAAGTTAGTAACCCCTGACCGCTTCATTTCCTCCCTTCTTCCCTCTCTCCCTCAATTCCTTTGTAGAGCTTGAGGTCCCATAATGCAGACAAATGTAAAGTTCTAATCCCGTTTTCTGGCTTACAGTGCTAGTCACGGCATTATGCCGGGTGAGCGCCCCGGCATAATGCTGTGACGAAAATCAAAGGCCTACCATACAAGGGGGTTTTTTTTCGCCAGTACATTATGCCGGGTAGCAGCCATTAGCATGATGTCACGGCCTACCACCACAATCCACAGTGACTCCTCAGTGCTCACGTGGCTGCCGTGGAGAGAGGAAGTGTTGCACTTTTATCTCTCATCCGTCCCATCTTTTGTTCCGTGTTCCCTTTGGTTTTCTGGCTGTAAAAGTTTGATTATGGGTGAAAGGAAGTCTTTAACACCTGAAATTATAGCTCAAATCATAGGGCTTCACATAGGTGGGCACCAGACGAAAGAAATAGTGGGGAATGTTTGTGTGTGAGCGTTCAGTGAGGAACTGGGTGCAGCATTTCAAGGCTGGTGGCAGTGTCGAGTTAGCGTCTGCCAAACCTCGGCCTGGCCCCTTGAAGAAGACATCTGTTCGTACCTTAACTGTGTTAAAGTAGCAGTTAGAGAGTACACCTAAGATAACTGCTAGAGAAATGAAAGAAAAGAACCCACATCTTCTCTCAGAGGTGTCCGTACGAACTGTTAAAATACGTGTGACAGAACTGGGCTACAGTAGTCACCGCCAGGATAAGAAACCGATCCTCTCCAAGCCACAGAAGAAACGTAGGTTGGATTATGCAAGGAAATATCTTCACTGAAGTCCTTTGGAGTGATGAAGCAACCTTCACCGTCACTTGTAACCGTGGGGGACATGTATACCGGCCCAGAGGTTGTGACCCGCTAGACCCATGCTATACCTGTGGGGCCACCAAACACCGACTAGCTCATGGTTTGGGGGTGTTGCAGTGCTAAGAGTGTTGCGGAACTCTGTGCTTCCCAAAAACCAGTATATCAACGACTATAATTACCTGGAGTTGTGTGACATTTTTACCTAAGGCATTTAACAAGTGTGGGGCTACGGTTTTTATTCACGACAGTGCACCATGTCATACCACCATACCTGTTCAGTGGTTTAAGGACTGAGAAGTGAGGTTCTTTAATGATTGGCCAGGCAACTTCCCAGACCTAAACCCTATTGAGAACCTCTGGACAATAGCGAAACGAAGTTTACTGGGCAAGGATATCAGTTCCATCCCGTGACTGGAGGCTGCTCTATATGAGGCATGGAATAATATACCTCCCCAGACCCTTATGAAATTGCGTGAGTTCCTACACGGCTGAGGGACATGATTAACCAGAAAGGACGCAGCACCAAGTATTAAAACCTCAGTAAGTGTGCGAATATATATATTATAATCTTTCATGGTCTGTGTTTGTGCTTTGGTACGTGAGTTTGGGGATGGCGGCATAATGCCCTTACTAGCACTGTGTGTATGTATGTATGTATATATATATATATATATATATATATATATATATATATATATATATATATATATATATATATATATATATATATATATATATATATATATATATATGATGGGGTCCACCTCTGGTGTAAATTGTGGGACCCATAGCCTCGGAGAAGTGGATAAAAAGGCTTAAAGTAAGAATATTTGGATTTCTTCCTGAAGCCGTTTGAATATTCCACTTCCCCTACCACCCCATCTTTTCATTCTTTTTTACCAATAGGTATATTTTATTACATAATATGGTACAAAAAGGTTTAAGAGATACAGTGGTGATATAAAGATGGCATATACAGTATATGAGGTGAGAGATAAATGTCTAGTACATATTGTTACATGTTTGTCACTGATTATAATGCGAAAATCTCATCCAGCTCTTCAGAACTGGGGCGTGTGCCCAAAATACAGCAGGCATTACCCCTCTGAACAGCAGCGCTGAGTCGCTGGAATAGAAAACTAGCTGCCCTGGGATCCCTAGTTACCCTGATGAGTCTTTTGTCTCGCTCCTTTAGGAATTTAAATGCACTTTTTCCCCATGAGCCAAGGGACTCTGAGTCTACGGGAACAAACATATAATGATGGGCAAGTTCTCCATATTTTCTAGACTTTTGTGACTCCCTGAAGCTGGCGGTTGCCCCTTCTTCTTCCCTGGTGTATTGGAGATAGGTATCAGCCAAGGTAGATGCACATGTGTAGTCCCACACCACCTGCTTACCGTCTGTCCAGGCTTGAAGTGTGATACCATCTGGACGCTTCTGGCTGCCATCAGATCTGCATAGTTGGGGTGGCTCCCTTACAGCTGAGCATCCGGCTGTTGTGAGGCTCTTCTTGATGTTATTAACCTCCTCATGTCTTGCAGTCTTTCCCTCGGATTTACGGCACACAAGACCATGGTACCCGAATCGGTCTGCTGCTTCACTGTCACAAATACACCTGTGTTCGGCAAGAATAGGGGCGGCAAGTCGAAGGGCAACATCAATGTGGATGGTCTGTGGGTCGAGCCGTGTGCCAAGGCTGGAGTTGGGAACAGCCAACAAAAAGTCCCCTACATGAGGAGCTCTCACTGCCAGAAGGTGGGCTCTATCCTTCCCTGATACACTCTGAAGCTTTGTTGAGGCTATTTTCTCCACTATCGGGTCATCCCAGTGCAATTGTTTGTAGTTGTTGGGGGAGCAGGTCTGGTTTCAGAGCCTGTTAGATTATTTCAGATCATGACTCCATCAATGAACTTTTGGTCCTGGACTCCAATCTTGTCCCTAAGATGTTCAGGGAGAATTGCTGGTATAAGCCCTCTGGATGCAATGCATGAGGACAGAAAAGCAGGTAGTGCATTCTGTAATGACTTGCGGACACCAATACCTCCTAGTCTGACTGGAAGTGTAGCTTGGTTATACTGCCCATCTTCTAGAGTAAGGTTAAGTACTTTTGTAAAAATCCTCCTCAGGATGCTGTCATGTTCGTGGGTTATCATATGAAGGTGCACACCTTGGGGAAATATGTCAACCTGGGAAGACTCAAGCACCTTGTGAGAAGGTACAAGGCATCGTGGGTGTCAAGATTGCCTATTTATTGTTCCATTCTCCTCAGTTCTTCCAATTTCTTCCTGAGGATTGTGTCAATAGCATCGCTTCCCAGAGGTGCTTCAAGCAAGACTCTATTTGTAGGGGCAATGACTGATGCTCCTGGTAGTTTGGATCTCACTGCATTTATCACTTGTTGACTGAAATGATTTTACATTTGGATGGATTCAGGTTGAGACCCATTTCCTGTCCCGTGTCATCACTTGTGTAAGATCACCTAAGAGGGACTCCTTTGTACCTGCTATTGTGCCATTATCCAGGAACCAGATGTTTAGCTCACTAGTCAGTCTGTGATTTCCCTAACTGCTATACAGAAGAGAAATGGTGCAAGAGGATCCCCTTGCTGGACACCCTCTGATGATGTGATTTCATGCTCTCCAAACAGGAACATTGATTCCTTGCTATTTCCAGCTGAAACAAAGGGGAAGAGACCAGGGAATTGTTCTTGTACCGCTGCTAATACCACATCTCTTTTCAGGAGATTAAATGCATTCTTGAAGTCTAATTTTACCACTGCATTGTCCTCAGGCAGGTTGTTGATATACGCCCTTGTTGCATGAACCACTGCCTCACTTCCTTGAGAGACCCCAAAACAAAGCTGGTTTGGTTGAAGCATAATGGCTGCCTCTGTGCGAATGCTTTGGACAGCAGCTTTGGAAACGAGGCGGCAAAAAGTGTTGCCTACTGCAATAGGCCTAATTCCTCCATCCTTCTTTTTAAGTGCACAAATTGTTGTACCAAAAAAGAACTGTTGACGAACCTTGTGATCCCTGAAAGCAGTGTCTCTGCAATCTCCCCAGTAACTGGATTAACCATTTCCTTTAAGTCCTGTGGCCTTATTCCAGTGTAACCCCCAGCAGACCCAGATGGGAACGACATTATTGCTTTGTAAACGTCTGAGTCTTCCACAGTCAATGGTTCCACAGTGGAGACAGAGGTGTTGGAACTGTTGGTGCCCCTGATTTCCCTGGCAGGGTGCTTTCCTCTAAGTGCTTCAGCCGTGTCAGCATCCCTGGGGGCAACTGTATCTTCACTGGTAATAATTCTGATTGCCCCCACTGTGTTGCCCTCTTCATTTTTCTTGCTCACCTGCACTCTGACTTTTTCACTGTCAGTGGAGTGAGTGGGGGTTCTCCCTCTCCCGTTTTTGTATTGAAAGGGAAGGCGAATGAGGTTATCAGTTCTAGGAAAGTCTCTTAAAGATTTAATAATCATTGAGGCTTGCCTCTTTTCCCTTCTTTCCGGCACAGCTAAGCAGACATTACCAAAAAGAAGCAAGTTGTGCCATGCCTTTATGGTTGGTGGAGCAGCCCGTGTTAACAGGCTGCTTTGGGAATATGTGTTAGTGTCCTGGTACCTGTTGCTTTAGTATTAAAATGGTATAAAATACCGACAGGTTGTTAGGTAAGACACATATGCAACAGTTATGTATCTTTATTATGAAACGTTTCGCCTACACAGTAGGCTTCTTCAGTCAAGTACAGAAAAGTTGATAGAAGCAGAAGATACTTGAAGACGATGTAATCAGTCCATCACCCTTAAAGTTTTGAGGTGGTCAGTCCCTCAGTCTGGAGAAGAGCATTGTTCCATAGTATGAAACAATATGGAGAAGAAGTGACAGGATGGAGCTTTTTATAGCGCCAAGAGGTGAGACGTAGGCCACTAGGAGAGGTAAGAACTCAGATGTTGGGAGGTTAGGTCCCTCTCAAATCCAGCCCCTCTCACTTGTGGAAGTTGTCGAAGTTGATTGCAGGTCTGTACCAAGATACCCTTGTGTTGCAGTGTCTGACAGATTGAACATTAAAATGGTATAAAATACCGACAGGTTGTTAGGTAAGACACATATGCAACAGTTAGGTATCTTTATTATGAAACGTTTCGCCTACACAGTAGGCTTCTTCAGTCAAGTACAGAAAAGTTGATAGAAGCAGAAGATACTTGAAGACGATGTAATCAGTCCATCACCCTTAAAGTTTTGAGGTGGTCAGTCCCTCATAATAAAGATACCTAACTGTTGCATATGTGTCTTACCTAACAACCTGTTGCTTTAATTGCTTCCAAGATATCTGATGAGATGAGATCTGTTGGAGTGGGTTCAGATGCCTGAGGTGGATCTGGATCATCACTTTCCACAGGAGGACATCCTGAACCAGGGCAACTACCGTGTTTGCGGAGGAAACCATTAGAGTTGAGACAACGAAGCTGTAAGCATGACCGACATTTGCTTCTCCTAGTATTGCCAGCCGTACCATTTTCCTGGCTGCTTGCTTCCTCCTGGTTGGCATCCATCTGGGTAGACCAGACTGTAGGAGTGGAGTATGACATACTGGGTGAGTATGGTGCGTGGAAGGTAGTAACCTTGACCGTGGTGGCCTGGTGGAATTTTAGGGGCTGGTGAGGGGCTGGGAGGAGAAAGGGAAAACTTCTACTGGGAACTGGGTGGGGGAGGCTCTGGTAGTGGGTGGGGGAGGCTCTGGTTTGGGTGGGGGAGGCTCTGGTAGTGGGTGGGGGAGGCTCTGGTAGTGGGTGGGGAGACTCTGGTACTGGGTGGGTGGGGGAGGCACAGGTTGTTGGGTGGGGGTAGCCCCGGGAGAGGGGGTGAGGGGAGTACAATACATATGAACTTGCACACTATATATTGTTCACGCAGTCTTACAATACACATATCATTATTTGTTTCCCATGTACATCATGATCGAAGTGTGTATGGGCACTGCTGCACCCATGTGTACCCTCACCACCTACACACCACGCCTCTTCCCCCTTACCCCGTGGCGTGGGGGAGGCGGCACTAACTGGTCACTCCCTCGTTAACATTAATCCCACATTGTTTTTCCATAACATGTGCCTCTAATTATTCCAAGCATCAACGCGTGATCATTTCTAAGTTAACTGGAAGCATGACGCAAGGTGCTGGTACTGACACACAGTGTAGGCCTTTTTCTCCCCCACCCCCACTGGCCGTCTTCCTCACTACCACCACTCGCCAACATTTACAAACTGCACACCACTTCCACTATTTACATTGAAACGGCGTATCGAAATGTCTTCTCGCTGCACTGGAATCTTCCCAGAATATTCACACTGACTCCTGTTCAGTCTTGATCTGGTCAGCCTCCTTAATCAGGAGTAATAATTGAAAATCCCGCAGCTAGCCCGAAACACGTCTTGCCATGCCAGCATGCCACTATATATATATATTCTTCCTATTCGGCACACACACACACACATATATATATATATTATATATATATATATATATATATATATATATATATATATATATATATATATATATATATATATATATATATATATATATATGTGTGTGTGTGTGTGTGATATATGTGTGTGTGTGTGTGTGATATATGTGTGTGTGTGTGTGTGTTGTGTGTGTGTGTGTGTGTTGTGTGTGGGTGCCGAATATGTACAATTGGTCAATTAGCATGAACTCATTTAAAATTAAGTCCTTTCTAAAATGTTCTCTTATACTTTTTCTCTTATACGTTCTCATTTATGTTAATGTAAAAATTAATAATTTTGTAGCAAAAGAACCTTAGAAAACTTACCTAACCTTATTATAACAAGCGCAATTTTATTTAGTCTAATCCAGGTAAATATATTTTAGATAAGTTTACAATAAATTAATAATAAACAAACACAATGAAATATATTTTTTCTCGTTAGGTTCACAATGATGTTTGCGAAATTATTACATACACAAATTTTCGCTTGTCTTATTTAAACTGATAGATTATAGAGGTATGGGTGATTATGGGAAACAATCAGGCTGCAGCATTAGGGTTAAAAACAGCAGTTATTACCGGGATACCTCAGGGATATGCTTAAAAGACATTATTCAAAATAAAGTTACTAGTAATGGCAAATCAATTGATCAACAAACGAAGAGTGATAGTAGAGGGCAACGAGTGACTAGCTCCCTTAAGGTTTACTATACAAACAGTAGCAGTCTAAGAAATAAAATAGATGAGCTAAGATTACTTGCAAGTGTAGATAATATAGATATTATTGGTATAACAGAGACCTGGTTCATCCTGAAAGATAGAGAAATGCCTTCTGAATGCAACAGACAGGGTTATAAACTATTCCAAACTGATAGGGTTAACAGGGAGGGTGGTAGTGTGGCGATGTATGTCAGAGAAAATTTAAATTGTTGTCTTAGACATGATATAAGATTAGAAACGTCGAACACATAATCTGGCTACAGTTTCTCGAGGGACTTGACAAATTAATTTTGGGTGTGATTTATAGGCCCCCAAACTATGATAGGGAGGGCAGTAAGCTCTTATGGGACGAAATTCATAAGGCATCTAGATATGAAAATGTTGTGATAATGGGAGATTTTAACTTTAGACAAATTGACTGGAACAATATGACAGGAAATCTTGAGTCTAGTGACTTTCTTGATGCGGTTCAGGATTGCTTTTTAGAACAGGTTGTGACAGAACCAACTAGAGGAAACAATCTACTTGGCTTGGTTCTTGCCAACAAAGATTCACTAATTAATAATCTTGAGGTTAATGATGAGCTTGGGGAAAGTGAACACAAATCACTTAGTTTCAATATATCATGGAATTACCCAGATAACTGCAATCAAATCTCTGTCCCAGATTTTCGCTTGGCCGACTTCATGGGACTGAAAAATTACCTGGGTTGGCTAAACTGGGATGTCCTGACTATGGGTCAGGTAGGTGATCTTGGTTGCCAATATGACGTTTTTCAGAGCATAGTTCTAGCTGCCCAGACAACTTTTGTTCCGAGTAGGGAAATTAGATCTAACAAAAATGATCCCAAATGGATGAAAAATAGATTAAAACATCTCATTGATCAAAAGAGAGGCATATATAAGCGTATCAAAAGAGGGGATGGGCAGTAAAGAAGTCAATATATTCAATTAAACAGAGAAAAGCAAAAAGGGATTATGAGGCTAAGGTCGCAAGGGATTCGAAGATTAACCCAAAAGGGTTCTTTCAGGTATACAGAAGTAAGATTAGGGACAAGAATGACTCACTTAAGAGTAACTCTGGTCGGATCACTGACAGTGATAAGGATATGTGTGAAATTCTCAATACCTACTTCCTCTCAGTTTTCACCCAGAAAAATAATAGCGATATTTCTGAAATAATAGATTATGTAGAACAGGATGATAAACAATGTACGATTGCGGTAACTAGTGACATGGTCCTCAGACAAATAGAAAAAACTAAAACCAAACAAATCCCCAGGTCCTGATGAACTGTTTACAAGAGCGTTAAAGGAATGTAAAGAGGAGCTTAGCATACCTTTGGCTAACCTTTTTATCATATCACTACAAACTGGCATAGTGCCTGATAAGTGGAAAATGGCAAATGTAATACCTATTTACAAGGCAGGTGACAGGTCCAAGGCTTCGAACTATAGACCAATAAGCCTTACCTCCATAGTTGGAAAATTTATGGAATCAATAATTGCCGAAGCAATTCGTAGCCATCTTGACAGGCACAGATTGATTATTGAATCTCAACACGGTTTTACAAATGGGCGTTCCTGTCTTACGAATTTACTAACTTTTTTCACTAAGGTGTTTGAGGAGGTAGATCATGGTAATGAATATATTGTGTACATGGACTTCAGTAAGGCTTTCGATAGAGTTTCACACCAGAAGCTATTGAGGAAACTTAAGGCACAGGGAATAGGAGGAGAATCTCTTTCCTGGGTAGAGGCATGGCTGACAAATAGACAGCAGAGAGTTTGCATAAATGGGGAGAAATCGGAATGGGGTACGTCACAAGCGGTGTTCCTCAGGGGTCAGTGTTGGGCCCGTTGTTGTTCACAATTTACATAAACGACATAGATGAGGGAATAAATAGCGACATAAGCAAATTTGCTGATAACACCAAAATAGGCCGTCCAGTTCATTCCAATGAGGACCCTAGAGTACTCCAGGATGATTTGAATAGACTGATGCAATGGTCTGAGAAGTGGCAGATGCAGTTTATTATAGACAAATGCAAAGCTCTAAATGTTGGACAGGAAAATAACCATGCCATATATAAACTAAATAGCGTAGATCTTAATACTACTGATTGCGAAAAGGATTTAGGAGTTCTGGTTAGCAGTAATCTAAAACCAAGACAACAGTGCATTAGTGTTCGCAATAAAGCTAACAGAATTCTTGGCTTAATATCTAGAAGTATAAATAATAGAAGTCCTCAGGTTGTTCTTCAACTCTATATATCCTTGGTTAGGCCTCATTTAGACTATGCTGCTCAGTTCTGGTCACCGTATTACAGAATGGATATAAATGCTCTTGAAAACGTACAAAGGAGGATGACAAAGATGATCCCATGTATCAGATATCTTCCCTATGAGGATAGACTGAGGGCCCTGAATCTGCCCTCTCTCGAAAGGCGTAGAATTAGGGGGAATATGATCGAGGTGTACAAATGGAAAACAGGAAAAAATAAAGGAGATGCAAATAGCGTGCTGAAAATTTCCAGCCAAAACACGACTCGCAGCAATGGTTTCAAGTTGGAAAAATTCAGATTCAGGAAGGATATAGGAAAACACTGGTTTGGTAATAGAGTTGTGGATCTATGGAACAAACTCCCGAGTACAGTTATTCAGGCTAAAACGTTGTGCAGTTTTAAAAATGGGTTAGATAAATACACGAGTGGGTGTGGGTGGGTGTGAGTTGGACCTGACTAGCTTGTGCTGCTGGGTATATATTTACATACATGTTCTCAGATAAATACTGAGAATGTCAGAGATTCACTACTGTGCTTGTCCAGGGATTAGAAGCAAATTTGAAAAGATTCACATGGCTAATTTTTAACAATACCAATTTTAATGTGTCCGGTAACAGATCATGACACATTCCATGTGTCACTCATCAAGACATTGTCATAGAAAAAATTATTGCGTCAGAGACATTCCAGGAAATCAGCGCGGAGGAATGTTTCGGTACATCAACATTCATCAATACAGAAAACCAGTTAAACCTGGTCTCAAATCTGTGGCTGTTGGATTCCTGTTACATCCTGATAAGCCAGAGCCATTTTGCTTTAGTGTACATAGCCTCTATTGCTCTGTGGCAATAAACTTCACTCTAGAACTCCAGCCAAGGATTGGTGATTTGCAGAGCAGAGCTTCAATGAAAGTTAAAATGTCATCTTCTTTCTGAGTATAAATTGGATAGAGGACTCGATCTGGTTGAGTTTGTGTTGGAGTGTAGGAACTTTGAAACTTGTTTTAGTTATAATAAGAATGTTATCAACAGAACGGAACCAGGAAGCATTATAGTGAAACATAAACCGGTCACTCTGACCTCATAGTCTGTCTCAACGAGTATCACAAGCCCCCAAACGCAAATATCCAAATTCTCTACATCCGAAACCCAATTTAACTCTACAGTATACAGGAAAAACAATCGGCCATTACCAAAGTCATGGACCATCTCGTGTTTGTGCATGGTATCAGTGATTAAGACAACCTCTGTCATCTGATGGAAGGGTAATTAAATGTCATCAGCTCTGGCGAAGAATGGACCGCAATGAAAACATTAAGGTTACCAAACAATACACATGAAGAAATAGCACCAGCTGGGGAAGCTTTTGTTCTGTGGATATATAGATACGAGAGAGCAAAGTCACTGGATGAACAGTTCCACATTATTTACAGTCGATAAGTCGGTAAAGCATCTTTGTACTTTTTTTTCTTTTTCTTTTCTTAAGACAGGGTTTTACAAGGGTAAAGGTTCCTAGCATCAGCTCATTTGAAAGCATTTTTATTGTCATGTATTGTTAAATATAGAATCACTGCCACCTACAAGCGTATCAACCAAATTTTATTTATACCACACCTATCATACTGTGCACCTGTTTACTGGCAGCGAAATGCCTTCCTTTGAATGGAGTTGGAGACTGACAGCAACCGGCATAATAACAGCCCCAGTTGCACCAGCCAATGTGTTGCGTATCATTTACGGCTACAAAACCGGATATGGAAGATCTTATGGGAGACAAGGAAGGTTAAACTGCTCAGTTATGTACACTTACTGTTACGTACCTACATGCTCCTACATCCCAGATGATTCAGATGTGTCTCTGGTACTTGAAAATGTAACGGTTCTTAAGTAACCCGTGTAAAGTGTTAGGAAACACAACCATTATACACTTGACAGGATTGCTCATGAAACTACCTGGCATCATGAACATTGTTGTTTAAGATTGTGTACAATAGACTCTACTAAACAGCTATCTAGCTAGTATTACCCATAAGTCGAGTTATATACTGTATTATTTTCATGTTTCATGAGAGAAGATTGAATTATGTTTCTTTCCATGAAACATGATTGCCCATGAAACATGACTGTCATGGAAAGAAACATAATTGAATCTTCTCTCTTGAAACATGAAAAAAATACAGTAAATAACTCAAATTATTGATTATACAAGTTCGATAGCTATTTAGTAGTCTATTATAAACAATTTTAAACAATTCTATACAAAATCTCAGGATTGCTCATTATGTCAGATGTTTCATGATGGAATGGTGACGTTCGACCTGTGTCGACCCACCAAAACTTCATACTAAGTCAGTTGTGGCTGTTTATATAACGCGTTTAGCTGTTACTGTACCATACAGTGACAGGCATTAAAGATTACGGGATAACATAGGTAGGAATTAAAGGGTATTAGTAGAAATTTGGATCGTAGAAATATTATCGGAAAGGCATAGAAGATTCCCAAGTAAGGCATATTGACCGACACCGAGAAGGATAGTAGACAATACTTAGGACAAGATACTTCGGAGTTCCCTTGGGAACACTCGAGTACCCCAGAGGAGTACATTTAAACGGACTAAGAGCACATTCAATTTTTTTTTATTAAAAAGGTTATACAGAATAATAGCAATCCATATACATATATAGTATCCAATGAGAAATGTATTTTCTCAAGCCACATGACCTGTTCTAAGCGTCTAGAAAAAGCTTGGGGCTGGCTATTATATCTTCTAATTTCATGATACTTGACCTCTCTAAAAACTCTCCTACCCCATATGGGGAGTAAGGGAGGAAGCACCACTGACTCGCCTTCACCTCACTTCAAGAACAGGTCAACATTAGCCATCACTTTTATCAGATAACTCGACCGGGATAATTCCAGATTTGGAAGAAGCACTTTCTAACGCTTCATAAACTGTATTCTCAGCGAACAACTTCTTGCTATCAATCATCACGTTATTGATAAATTTCGCAATCCCTAAGTGACCATATTTTGCATCGTAACGTAGAAGAAAAGCGGTGACGCTTTTCCTCTACGTTACATACCTCAACCCCTTATTATTGGAGCTTCCTACAGTTATATTTTGATCTCCCTTGTTTACCACTCTGAACTCCTTGAGTGTAGAGAGTACCATGGACGACATGATACCTCACACCGAGTAAACTTTTTACACGCGTCTTCCCCTCCTGTAAATTATGTTTTTTCCCCCTGGAATATAAGAAAAAACATTCATAACCATTCGTCCTCCTGATGCTACAGACTTGACACACCACAACTGCAGCGCTACACAGCTCTCACATTGTCCCTTAATATTTTATCTGTCCTAATATTAAATATTAAATGATTGCCAATCGGAATTTTGGACTCCTAACGCACTGTTATTATTTTATTTCCAAAAATATCACAATGACAAAAAATGTATCGCTGGCTGAGCCATTTCTTTTGTCTTACGATCATCAGTCACATTATCTAGGAAAGGAAAATAAGCCAAATCAATCCAGCATCGTGGACAAAAACAAGATATTTATTCATTTTGAAACTAGGGGCTTTATTAGATTTAATATTCCTTCCCAAACAATAAGCGACTCCGAACCTGGATTAAATATATATAGTGAAGACCTTGACAGAAATATATCACATCAATCTTCAAAAACTTAGCAAAATAATGCAATTTACTACTGATCCAGTTCATACAGTTCCATATTTTTGCATTTGTTGGAAAGTTATCTGACTTATCAAGCTCAACTGGTTATTTCCTTTTTACTTTTTTAGACCTAATAAATTTAACTTTTCCAACAAGTTACTCATATCTATTTAATACAGAAATCACACTTTTTATTATATTAAAATTTCCTGATTTGAAGAAAGCAACAAAGAATATAACAATGACAAGCAACAATATCGAAGCCAATACAGTGGTTTTCAATATATGATGAATGAAAAGGAACATACTCACCCCGTCCACAAATCAGTATCTTCTACAACTTTCATACTTAAATTACAAATACAGCACCGGTATGAAAATCTATAACCGTAGAAATTCCTTCGGACAACAATAACCAGAGGAAGCTCATTTTCCCCGAGATCCTCATTATTGACACAGTAAACTGCTGACATGGTCTCTACTATCACCAAATCAACTGTAAGTTCAGAACAGATCTTACCAAGAACATCTGGTAATAAAAGTTCTATCTCAGTTATTCTCCCTTCCCCACGTCCTATCCTACACTCGGTAATCTTGCATCGAAGTCTTCCCCTGGTCCATGTGTCCTCCTTCTCTGCTTCCTATCCTAACCCAGTTGGGTTATTGAGGCTAAAACCTTGGGTAGTTTCAAATTTAAGTTGGATAAATGCATGAGTGAGAGGGGTTGGATTTGAGTGGGACTTGCATATGATTGGATAGGGTTAACGGAGCTTATTTCTTGGGTGGCATTCAAAAATTGGCTGGGCAAATATTTTTGTCATGTATCGTCATCAAGCTATGTATGGTTCCAGCCTCCACTACATCACTTGCTAGGCTATTCCACTTCCTGGCGACTCTATGACTGATGAAATACTTCCTAACATCCCTGTGACTCGTCTGAGTCTTCAGCTTCCAATTGTGACCCCTTGTTTCTGTGTCCCCTCTTTGGAACATTCTGTCTCTGTCTACCTTATCTATTCCACGCGGTATTTTGTATGTCGTTATCATGTCTCCCCTGACCCTCCTGTCCTCCAGTGTTGTCAGACCGATTTCCCTTAACCTTTCTTCGTAGGACATTTCCCATAGCTCTGGAACTAGCCTTGTTGCAAACCTTTCCAAACTGGTGCTGCGTACTCCAGTATGGGCCTTTCGATTCCTTACTGAGGTACCGGAACGCTATTCTCAGGTTTCCCAAGCGCCCATATGCCGCAGCAGTTATCTGGTTAATGTGTGCTTCTGGCGACGTACTCGGTATTATACTCACCCTTAGATCTTTCTCCTTGAGTGAGGTTTGCAGTCTTTGGCCGCCTAGCCTATACTCTGTCTGCGGTCTTCTTTGCCGTATTCCGATCTTCATGACTTTGCATTTGGCGGAGTTAAATTCTAGGAGCCAGTTGCTGGACCACGCGGCCAGCCTGTCCAGGTCTCTTTCTAGACCTGTCAGATCCGCATCTGATTTAATTCTCCTCATTAACTTCACATCATCTGCAAAGAGGGACACTTCTGAGTCTATCGCTTCCGTCATATCATTCACATATACCAAGAATAGTACTGGTCCCAGGACTGACCCCTGTGGGACCCAGCTCGTCACTCGTGCCCACTGTGATACCTCATCACGGACCACGACTCGCTGTTGCCTCCCTGTTAGGTGTTCTCTGATCCATTTCAGTGCCCTACCTGTTATACGTGCCTGATCCTCTAGCTTCTGTACTAATTTCTTGTGAGGAACTGTGTCGAAGGCCTTCTTGCAGTCCAAGAAAATGTAGTCAACCCACCTCTCCCTCTCATGTCTTCAGTTACCTTGTCATAAAACTCTAGTAGGTTTGTGACACAGGATTTGCCTTCCATGAACCCGTGCTGACTGTCGCTTATAATCTTGTTCCGCTCCAGGTGCTCCACCACTCTCCACCTGATAATCTTCTCCATGACTTTGCATACTATACACGACAGTGACACTGGTCTGTAGTTTAGTGCCTCTTTTCTGTCTCCTTTTTTAAAAATAGGAACTGCATTTGCCATCTTCCATACCTCAGGTAGTTTCCCAGTTTCAAGGGATGTGTTGAAGATTGTGGTTAGTGGCACACACAATGTCTCTGCTCCTGCTCTAAGGACCCACGGATAGATGCTCTCCGATCCCACCGCCTTTGAGGTATCAAGGTCACTTAGGAGCTTCTTCACTTTCTCCCGGGTTGTGTGCATTTCATCCAACGTTTGTTTGTATAACCCTTGTTGGTGTACGCCACTGTTTTGTCTTGTCAGTGTCCCTTCAGCCTCCACTGTAAATACTTCCTGAAATCTCATATTGAGCTCCTCACATACTTCTTGGTCATTTCTTGTGAGCTCCCCACCTTCTTTCCACATCCTGATTACCTGGTCCTTGACTGTTGTCTTCCTCCTGATATGTCTGTAAAGCAATTTCGGGTCAGACTTGACTTTCGATGCTATGTCGTTTTCGTACTGCCGCTGGGCCTCCCTCCTTATCTCTGCATACTCGTTTCTGGCTCGTCGATTAATGTCTTTATTTTCCTGAGTCCTTTGCCTTCTCCACTTTTTCCATTCTCTATCGCACTTAGTTTTTGCCTCCCTACACCTTCGCGTAAACCAAGGGCTCCTTCTGGTTTTCCCATTATTTCTGTTACTCTTATGAACAAACCTTTCCTCTGCGTCATTGCAATGTGTTGTTACGTATTCCATCATTTCGTTTACTGACTTTCCAACTCTCTCTCCCACTGAACCTACTGCAGAAAGGTCCTCATACCTGTGTAGTCCCCCCTTTTATGTTTTGGCTTTTCCCTTTCTACTCCTGTTACCCTCTCCACTTGTAGCTCTACGATTTATTCAAAGCTCAGAACCAAGTGGTCACTAGCTCCCAGGGATCTTTCATATGTGATGTCCTCGATGTCTGAGCTACTCAGGGTGAACACAGGGTTCAGTCTTGCTGGTTCATCCTCCCCTCTCTCTGGTAGTGTCCCTAACATGTTGGTGCATGAGGTTTTCCAGTACCATGTGTGTGTGTGTGTGTGTGGGTGTTTTATATTACGTGCCTCATGCCCATCTATTGGGCGGAAGTCAACAAAGATTACAGACGAGCAGTGAAAAATAAAAATAAATAATATTTACCTATTAAATATAATTACGTTATATAGAAAAAGCGATATTACATTTAGAATCAGCTTTTCAAATATTAGTGACATTAGGCTGGCTTCTTGTTGTTGTTGATACGCCGGTATCCTCCTGGCCCGGGCCTTTTACAAGTGGTGGCCCGGCCTTGGCTCCTTGTCTAGGGAGTGTCTGAGACCTAAGTCTCCCATGGGCTCTGGTGGCCTGGTGGTTAACGCTCTCGCTTCACACGGCGAGGGTCTGGGTTCGATTCCCAGCCAGAGTAGAAACATTGGACGTGTTTCTTTCCACCTGTTGTCTATGTTCCCCATCAGTAAAATGGGTACCTGGGTGTTATTCGACTGGTGTGGGTCGCATCCTGGGACACTGACCTAATTTGCCCGAAATGTACCGAAATGCGGAGCATAACAAGGGACTTTCTATATAGTAGTATGTCATTGTTGTCAGCTAGGACTGTATACCTTGTACATGTACTTGTAGTAAATAAAGATATTATTATGGGAGGAGACACTAGTACCCCCTCCACATCGTTGAGAGCAACTGTCCCCAGCCCTAGCCACATTCCCCGCCATCACGGGGCTCGTAGGGAGAAGCTAGGCCTCTCTGGTCTGCTATCCCCGCCCCAAAGGGGCTAATGGGAACGACAGTCTTGTGAGCTGCAAGCTCTGGCTCAGGCACCTACCCTACCCTAGAAGAGCTGGGCATGGTGTCGATCCACCCATTATGTAGGCCTCTGTTATGAAAATGAAGAAATTTAAGCACGTAACTCTAAGGGTATTACAACCCAGGTTTGACTGTCTATCTTCCATCAACACCAGTCATGTGTTTACCACTGTTGGTTATTATCACTGTCAGAACCACTGAGATCACTGTACTACCAGTGACGTGTTTACGACTGTTGATTATTGTCACTGTCAGCACCAGTGAGATCACTGTGCTACCAGTGATGTGTTTACCACTGTTGGTTATTGTCACTGTCAGCACCACTGAGAACACTGTGCTACCAGTGATGCATTTACCACTGTTGGTTATTGTCACTGTCAGCACCACTGAGAGCACTGTGTTACCAGTGATGTGTTTACCACTGTTGGTTATTGTCACTGTCAGCACCACTGAGAGCACTGTGCTACCAGTGATGTGTTTACCACTGTTGATTATTGTCACTGTCAGCACCACTGAGAACACTGTGCTACCAGTGATGTGTTTACCACTGTTGATTATTGTCACTGTCAGCACCACTGAGAACACTGTGCTACCAGTGATGTGTTCACCACTGTTGGTTATTGTCACTGTCAACACCACTAAGAGCGCTGTTGATTATTGTCACTGTCAGCACCACTGAGAACACTGTGCTACCAGTGATGTGTTTACCACTGTTGATTATTGTCACTGTCAGCACCACTGAGATCACTGTGCTAAAAGTGATGTGTTTACCACTGTTGGTTATTGTCACTGTCAGCACCAATGAGAGCACTGTGTTACCAGTGATGTGTTTACCACTGTTGGTTATTGTCACTGTCAGTACCAATGAGAGCACTGTGTTACCAGTGATGTGTTTACCACTGTTGGTTATTGTCACTGTCAGTACCAATGAGAGCACTGTGTTACCAGTGATGTGTTTACCACTGTTGGTTATTGACACTGTCAACACCACTAAGAGCGCTGTGTTACTACTGTTGTACTGTTGTTTCTACCCTTGCTGCTCCCCTCTTCTATCACTGTTGTTATTTGCACTTCAAACATCCGAGGGGACTGGTTCACTTATTCATCCAGAAGTCACACTCATTCCCATACCCCATACTGCTAATGCAGCGTTACCACGACTCTCTCTCTCTCTCTCTCTCTCTCTCTCTCTCTCTCTCTCTCTTTCTCTCTCCTTTGTATCCTTGCATAACAAATTCACTCACATTCTCAAGAGACTGGTTTTCTATACTTATTCACCAAAATATTCTTGACTACAGGTCCAAGGTCCAAGGTTTCAATTCCCAAGTCTCGGGTCACAAGACCCAGGTCTCAGCTCCTAGAATTTAGGTCTGAAAACACAGCGTTACCAAATGCAAGAAGTAAACAAAACTTTGTGTGTTTGTGAACGTGAGTTTAGCGTTGTGCTCGACACAGATCCCACTGTCCATAATTTTGAACAAAAGCCGCAGGTGCAGAAAAAGATTTACTGTCAAAACGTTTCGCTCACTGCAGGTTTATATCAAATCAATGCAAATGGATGGAGGCCCTGACCACTGAAAACATCCCTGACCTTAACCCATGTTTGGCAAACTCCACGAGTAAACCTTTACAATTATTCACATGTATCAGTCACCCACCTCACCTACAGTTCTCTCTCCACCTATATATGTCTCAGATTTGGTCTCCAAGTGAGAAATTATCTATGTTAAGTTTCCTTCCTTCCTCTGTGTCCTTGTGCTACAAATCATCTTGTAATTTTTATGCCCAAAGTACGATTAACTAAGAAAAAATTGAATTAGAAATTGAAAAGTGACATAGTGGACATAGTATTTACATTAAACAAAGTGGTCAACAAAAGTCGCAATGTCTTGGCTGGAATAATTCACAATTAATTAAAAAAATGGAAAGAGAGCTTAAGATAACGTCTCTTTCTGTACCGAATAATTATCTGCTTGATGAAGATTCAGAACAAAGCGAAACGTCGAATGAAGTTTCCTCTTCTAAACAGAAGTTCGTAGTGAAACTTGTATCAAGAAAAGTATTAGCCTCTTGTACTTATAGATTTAAAAAGTCATATGACAAGGTGCAGAAAGAGAGAGTGTTGTTAGTATTGTTAACGTTGTGTAACACCAGAAAGATATAAACAACCATAATACTATACACCAGACATACACACGAACACAGTATATCGCTTTTCTGATCTGTTGGTTTATAGTGGAAAGTTTTTGCTCTAAATGGCTTGGGCAGCAAATCCCTGAATATCTTAAGAGTATACTAGACACTGTTCTTTTCTTAACTTATTTACTGATTGCTGAAATGATTGACACAAGTTGATGTGTTTGAGATTTTCTGTAAACAGTGAGGTGGTTCTTATTCTCTTGCTAGAGTTCCTTGTCTCTCCGACTAGTTTCGTTGTCCTTCTGGTTAATTTTGCGAATTTTCAAGTAACTTTTACGAATATAATTAGAAATTCACACAACACCAGCTGTGTGAGGAGTCATCTCCACAACACCAGCTTTGTGAGGAGTCATCACCACAACACCAACTGTGTCAGGAACCATCACCACAACACTGTGTCAGGAACCATCACCACAACACTGTGTCAGGAATCATCACCACAACACCAGCTATATCAGTTGCCGTCAACACAACATCAGCTGTGTCATTTGCCGCCACCACAACATCAGCTGTGTCAGGAGTCGTCACCACAACACCAACTGTGTCAGTTGCTGTCACCATAACATCAGCTGTGTCAGGAACCATCACCACAACACCAACTGTGTCAGGAACCATCATCACAACACCAGCTGTCAGGAGTCATCACAACACCTTCTCGACTTCTTCAATTTAACATCATTTTACTACGTTAATTTTCCTGAAATTAATAATAATAATAATAATAATAATAATAATAATAATAATAATATTATTATTATTATTATTATTATTATTATTATTATAAAACAGAAGCGCTAAATCCATTAATCATAGCTGACTGCATGAGACATCTAACCTTACTTTAAGTACTCAGTTTGAGACCGTTTACGAGCGTGTTACTCTCGTAATGTTCAGTTCTTTAAACGTTTTTCTTCACTTTGTCTTTTGTAGGTATTAGGTGTGTCAAGAGACATTATTGTTGTGTTTCTCCAGAACAGTCTTGTTCCCGTCTTAAGATGATAACATCTCTACAATCATTTTTCTCTTGTTTTCAATTTCATATATATTTCCTCATTTTGTTTGCAAGTTCTTTTATTACCAACACAGGTGTAGAATAGCCTGCACATCTTGTTGTAAATTAATAAATAGTGGAGCAGCACAACACAACATAAGTTATATGTCTTGTATTTCCTTCACCAAATAATCAAGCCAAATATAATATAACATACTTGTAGCATGACACATCTTTCATTAACTTTTAGAACCAAAACTTACTATTTATATGACTTATCGCCTGATAATGCTGTGGACGATTGAGCTAATGATTGGCTGAGAATAGGAATGTGGAAGGAAAGGTGAGTAGTGGTTCAGTTTCTTGGTTTCCTCTCTGAGTACTCTGTCTTCCTCCTTACGGTTTCTATTTTGTATTTTAAAATATGTGCAGTGACCCTTTCCTTCTCGTATTTTATTTTTTATGAGTTGCAATATTATATTCTTTGTCATGTCTTTATTTTAACAGGATCATAAATAAAGGAATGGGATAAGGACAGAAGCAGACAGCAACAATGCACAGGAAGATACGTACGTCCTAAGTGACTGACCAACAAGTGTGTATTATAATACCATCTCAACAAATGCAGGATTTAGCGGATGAGATAAGAAGCAGAAAGATAGATATTCCTTAGTGCAAGAGAGGATATCACCATTTGTGCTTTCTCAGCAGCAAATATTACCTGCCATCGTTTTCCCAAGGCTGATGTGGCTGATATAGTTGTGAGCATCACACCAAATATTTCACTTTAGAAGCACGTATCCCCTCAAAAATCGAGGCTCATTCTCTGATTACTTTAGCTGCTGATGATCCGATATAAAAGCAACATCAGTGCCGGTGACATATACAGAGCTGGTAAATATTGGTGTATCCGTCTAATCAACGCACGTGCCATAAATAAGACTAGAGGAGACAGCGCCTGTATAGAACCCTTGTCACAAAAAGCAGAATAAATTTTTTGGAAAAGTTCAAGGTTGGTTACATTTCTTCCAGAGCTAAGAAGGGTTGAGACACGAAAAATAGTAAAGAAAGTTAGATCTTACAGTACATCCCTTAGAAACCCAGAAGGGATGTGATCACATCTTTAAAGGTTCTCAGAGACAAAAATACCGACGAAGACGATTTGGGTAGAGAAGAAATCAAATGAATGAAGACAGATAAAAAGTAAAAAGAATAACATGACAATACCATGAATGAAACAATACACAAATAGACTTGAAATATGAGACTGAAAGCTATGACGACGCTTCAGTCGTCAGAAACACGAAGGGAAGGGAGCCAGTATATATACCAGATGAGGTGGGGACACGAGACAGGTGATAGAAATAATATGAAGAAAGTAGAGATAGTAGTAGTAGAAGTAGAAATAGTAGTAGTAATATTAGAGGTAGAAATAGTAGTAGTAGTAGTAGTAGTGGTGGTAGCAGCAGTAGTACATATACATATACTGGCTCCCTTCCTTTCTGGGTTCTGTGTAAGTAGGTTATTGTCCAAGATGTCGTCATAAGTTTCTCTCACATGTGCTGGTTATTTGTATACAGAAAAAAAAGTTCAAATGAGCCATAATAACATAAAATTATCATTGGTGGGAAAGAAGTGAATTAATAAAATGTTTTCTAAATTATTTTTGAGAAAATAAATAATGGTCATACCAAGCAACTGACAAGTAAGACTGTGGCACATAACATGGTGAATATTGTTCTGCTAGACTATGAAGAGGACGGTGTCATTATACTATGGAGCTCTGTACCATCCACTGTGCTGTTGAGATGTGATTTGCAGAAGTGCGCCGGAGAGAGACTTGTGGCGCATATTCTTGTATATAAAGCTGTTTGATCGTTTATATATATTTATGGAATTACTTTTAGCATTTTAATGAACAATTTATCTTAAATCTGTCAAAAGCAGTTAATACGAAGATCTTTTGAAGTTACGAGGCACCTCCAGCGGCTGCTGTAATGGCTGCCTATTATCTGAGGGTTAGGGCGGCAGCTCTATAGTGCGCCTTTAGAAAATATCGCCTAAGTTGGGAGCATCGTGGAGGGCATTAAAGGGATAACTGTCTACTCTATCAGAAGAGCACTATACAGGCATGAAGGAAGCGACCTTCACATGATATACCTATTTAGCAGAGGAAATACTACATTATAAGAAATATACAGTGAACATACTGTAGGAACTGAATAAATGATCGTAGACACAACCTGTACGATAATAAACAAAGACACAATAATCATTCTTATTTAGTTTAAGAATGTTGCCAGTAAGGGGTTTAGAGGAATTTTTTATTCCTTGGAATTTTATAAACAACTTCAGAATTTGGCTTATTTCAAATATTCCCCGTCTCAGGCAACAAGGTATTGGATCTAAAGCTGGTTTAATATATTTTTAGAGCCTAGGGGCTATATTTTTTTTTTACTAGGAAACTCAATCCATTAATATTAAAATCTTATTATGCTTAATTTTAAAGTATTTGAATACATAATATTATAGCTTAATATTGTATGTACAATAGTTTTATTTTAAGGAAACTTTAAGTAAAGAATTTGATATATATACATATATATATATATATATATATATATATATATATATATATATATATATATATATATATATATATTTATAATTATTTTTTTTTATTATTAACACACTGGCCGATTCTCACCAAGGCAGGGTGGCCCGAAAAAGAAAAACTTTCACCATCATTCACTCCATCACTGTCTTGCCAGAAGGGTGCTTTACACTACAGTTTTTTAAACTGCAACATTAACACACAACACCACACACACAAAAACACCACACAAAACAACACACACACACACACACACACACACACACACACAACACAGAATAGGGGGGTACTCGAAGGGGAGAAACCGACCAATCAAGCTGATTCTCAGGACGGAAACAGTGCGGAACAGGATCCTCCAAGAGAAACCAGGTTGAAATACTCGGAAGAGTACAGAGGGTGTTCCTAGACAGAGACAGAACACAATCAGAACGACAGCAGCTGAGGGAGAGGACAAAAAGCGAAAGGAGCTAGGAAAGGACAAGGAGGGAAACCCAGCAGAGGTCAGTCAGAGCAGAACAGAACAGCAAGGGCAAGCACACACACAAATATTTTCAGAAACCCTTTCAACCTATCACACCATCCCAACACACACTACAATCCCTACCCACAGCCCCCACCCAACACCGAGGCTATAGATCCTACAGTATGCTACCAGGTCTCCCACCCTCACAGGGCCCCCAAACACAGTGTTGGAAAGAAACTGAAGGTATGGTACACAAACGCTGACGGAAAAACAAATAAGGGGAGGAGTGGCATGAAAGAGTTAAAGAGGCACACCGGGCAAACATAGCTCTCACAGAAACCAAATTTACAGGTATGATAACAGATGCCCTCTTCCCAAAGGGGTACCAAATCTTGAAAAAAGACAGAGGGATCAGGGGGGGTGGAGAGTGGCATTGCTGATCAAAAATCGCTGGAATTTTGATGAGCTGGAGAGAGGAAAGACAGCGGAAGAAATGTTTTACATAGCGGGAAGCTTAAATCTGGAGGTCCCAGGGGTAAGCAGGATTAAAACCCCACAGAATAGCGGGAGCCAAGGAAAGGGGTGGGGACGAGAGCATAGAGCGATGGTTGACACCTGATACGGGGCCCAAAAGACTCATGCATGAGGGCAAGCCCTGCATGGGTACTTTAGCCAAAAGGGAGATCGATTGGGAGAACTTGGCCCCCGCAGGGGGCCAAGATAAGGAGGCTAGAAAGGAGATGGACGGGAAATTTCATGTACCAAACACGTAAGGGACATACAAGAGAGAGGAGGGGATAACCGAAGGCGGGACTTAGTATTCACCTTAAGTGCAGTACGAGGAAAACCCTAAAAGCCCCCTTGGGGGCCAGTGACCATTGGGTTTTTAAACTTCAAATACACAGTAGTGCTAAATGGAGGGAAGCAGAAGGCCGGGACGAAGAACCCCAAACTACAAGAAAGGGGATACACAGGAATGGGGAAACCCTGAACGGGGTTCATGGGACAAGGAAAGGAGGGGAAGGCCCGTTAAGAATGATGGAATATGTAAACCCCAAAAAATGCAAGGGGCTGAGGGGAGATTTGACCCAAGGGTAACGGAAAATGAAAAGCCGATGACCCATGGTTTACCAAAGGGCAGGGAGGATAAACCAAGTGTGCTAGGGAAAAGGAAGAAATAAGAAGGCAAAGGACCCAGGAGAATAAATAGAGCATCGTAAGAAAGAAACGAAATGCGCAATAAGGGGGGCCAAAGACAAAATGAAAAAATAAAAGGGGGGCCCAAAGAAAATTGAAAAAGACATAGCGAAAACCAACCGACCCCAAATGTTATACAGCCCCAAACAGGGGGAAAAAAAGTCAAGGGCCAGGGAATCAGGCTAAGGAGGGAAGGGGGTGGGAACAAAATGAAATGACCCGGGAAATATGTGAGGAAATCAAAATTCAAAGTGTTACAATGAGACAGAAGGGGGTCCAGAAAAAGGAGAGGTGGAGCCCCACCCTGTGCTGGACACGTGCACACAACCCAGGAAGAAGGAAGAGGCTTTGAGTGAGCTAGATACCCCAAAGGCAATGGGGCCCGATAAACATCTCCCCATGGGTATTGAGAGAGGAAGCAGAGGCGCTATGTGTACCCCTAACAAGAATATTCAATACATCTATCGAAACAGGGAGATTGCCTGAGGCATGGAAGACAGCAAATGTAGTCCCAATCTTTAAATAAGGAGACAGACATAAAGCATTAAATTACACACCAATGTCACTGACATGTATAGTATGCAAAATCATGGAGAAGATTATCAGGAGAAGAGTGTGGAACACGTAGAAAGGAATGATCTCATCAACAGCAGCCAACATGGTTTCAGGGACGGGAAATCCTATGTCACAAACCTACACCAAGCAGGGATAACAGGGAAGGCACTACAATGGATCAGGGAATACTTGTCAGGAAGACAGCAGCGAGTCATGGTACGTGGCGAGGTGTCAGAGTGGGCCCCTGTGACCAGCGGGGTCCCACAGGGGTCAGTCCTAGGACCAGTGCTGTTTCTGGTATTTGTGAACGACATTACGGAAGGAATAGACTCTGAGGTGTCCCTGTTTGCAGATGACGTGAAGTTGATGAGAAGAATTCACTCGATCGAAGACCAGGCAGAACTACAAAGGGATCTGGACAGGCTGCAGACCTGGTCCAGCAATTGACTCCTGGAGTTCAATCCCACCAAGTGCAAAGTCATGAAGATTGGGAAAGAGCAAAGAAGACCGCAGACGGAGTACACTCTAGGGGGCCAGAGACTACAAACCTCACTCAAGGAATAAGATCTTGGGGTGAGTATAACACCAGGCACATCTCCTGAAGCGCACATCAACCAAATAACTGCTGCAGCATATGAGCGCCTAGCAAACCTCAGAACAGTATTCCGACACCTTAATAAGGAATCGTTCAGGACCCTGTACACCGTGTACGTTAGGCCCATATTGGAGTATGCGGCACCAGTTTGGAACCCACACCTAGCCAAGCACGTAAAGAAACTAGAGAAATTGCAAAGATTTGCAACAAGACTAGTCCCAGAGCTAAGAGGTATGTCCTACGAGGAGAGGTTAAGGGAAATCAACCTGACGACACTGAAGGACAGGAGAGATAGGGGGGACATGATAACGACATACAAAATACTGAGAGGAATTGACAAGGTGGACAAAGACAGGATGTTCCAGAGATTGGACACAGTAACAAGGGGACACAGTTGGCAGCTGAAGACACAGATGAATCACAGGGATGTTAGGAAGTATTTCTTCAGCCACAGATTAGTCAGTAAGTGGAATAGTTTGGGAAGCGATGTAGTGGAGGCAGGATCCATACATAGCTTTAAGCAGAGGTATGATAATGCTCACGGTTCAGGGAGAGTGACCTAGTGGCAATCAGTGAAGAGGCGGGGCTAGGAGCTCGGACTCGACACCTGCAACCTCAACTAGGTGAGTATATAATATATATATATATATATTATAATATATATATATATATATATATATATATATAAAGTCATATGAAAATATCACATTAAGGATGAAGACTAATCTTTTAACACTTTACAATTTGAATCTTCACAAACATCGAAGTCTTTATCTCAACAAGACAATGTCTTAAAACCAACTGCATAAATTTAACAACATCTCTGAATTTTGTCACGAGGAAGATAGACACCAAGATTTTTTCTGAAAACATATATCTCTAGAGACTGCTCGAGTGCCCGAGAATGTGAATAAATCAGTCTTCTGTACAATACTGAGTGAACTAGCAGCCAACTCTTAACTCTAATTCTCAAGAAAATTCAAACTGAGTGAATCTAAGGGAGAACAAATACGTGATCAGTAGTCAGGGCTAGATCAGGGAGCAGACTGCTTCACTGCCAGTCTGGTAGTCAGGGCTAGATCAGGGAGCAGACTGCTTCACTGCCAGTCTGGTAGTCAGGGCTAGATCAGGGAGCAGACTGTCAGTCTGCCAGTCTATTGACCCGTCTGTTGACCCGTCATCTGGTTGGATCACGTGACCCAAACGTCAGTAAGCTTGACTTAAACAAGTGAACAATACTGATGGTTTCCTGACGTTTTGTTTATTCTCTATGTATATAAGAAATCCTACTTAACTTAATAATAACTAAAATAATCATCGATATCGATAATAACAAAAATAGTAGTAGTAATACCATGGTATATTTTATATATTGACATTTAATAATATAATGATGAAAGTCTCTATTTTAGCTATAAATGGAGACTTTCGCCCTATAATATTAAGTGATAATCACATTCTCAGACAACAGTTAAATATTACAGAAAGATTTATCTCCAAGGTAAAACAAAGAAATTATAGGAAAATCTCAATAAGCAGCGTGTTGAGCTGGTAAATTACTATACACTAAGTATAATATTTGCAAGCAAGCTTCAAAACAAGGAGTCTAAGAAATTACCAAGCAAGGAATTTTTTTGAATGGGGGATCCGCCCCTCATTTTTTTTTTGAACCCCTTTCGCCTCCCTCGCGCACCCTTTCCCATTTTTTATGTCCTCCACGGACCCCGCTCGCAACCTCCCTAAGGGGCATATTTCATGGTGGGTTGCCAAATTTCCCCGAGTGTTGCAAAATTTCGTCGGAGGTTGATGCCAAATTTTCCCAAATTTTTAATTTTTTTCGATCGTTTGCCCAATATTTTCAATTTTTTTTTTTTCAATGTTTTGTGGTCTATCCCATTTTCAAACAAGATATTTCCCTCTACATAGGGAGATATCCCTTGTATAAATTTTATCTCGATTCAATTCGTATATACGTAAATATTCGCACTCTGATAAACAATATGTCGCCTACGGTAAACATTCCACCCGTCAGGGTTTACCACCTAATGGTTTGATTCAAACGGTAAACACCAACATGTCAAATACAGCTCTGGGATCAAATTTAGAGGTAAGACCCGGGTTTACTTACCACCAAATTGCGGTGTCACTTTGGGATAACATATTTTCGCTAAACACCTACGTGTTTTTTAGTACCTGGAGTTACAACATTTTTAGAGTTATTAAATATCTCTGTTTCAATACAGAGGTAATGCGAAGGTAATGGTATACAAGTGGTAAATGAATACACATATTAATTCAACAAAATTTTTATTTGTTACAAAAAAAGTTTTAAAAAAAAAAAATATTTTTTTTTTTTTTATTTTTTTTTTTATTTTTTTTCAATTACAAAATATACATAATACATCAAAAAGATCACATAATACACCAAAAAGATTACTAATATTTCAAAAGATATAATAATACATCAAAAAGATACTTAATACACCAAAAAATACATAAAACATTCAAAAGATACATAATACATCAAAAAGATAAATAATACAACAAAAAGATACTTAATACATCAAAGAGATACAGTTTCTCCAGTACACCATTTTTACAATTAACTTTTTTTTCAAACTTCGCGTCACAGGTATTACATACATCATAGTGGAATATTCACAACTTTTATTACAACACAGCGGGAGTTAGTTTTAATCTCCTGTTGTTTAGATGCTGGAATATCAGGTGTCCATCAGGGAATCCATCAGGTATCCATCAGTGTGTCCCTCAGGGTGTCCATTCAGGGTGTCCATCAGGGTGTCCCTCAGGGTGTCCATCAGGTGTCCATCAGGTGGTCCATCAAGGTGGTCCATCAAGGTGGTTCCAATCAGTGTCCCATCAGGGTGTCCATCAGGGTGTCATCAGGGTGTCCCAACAGGTGTCCCCATCAGGGTGTCCCATCAGGGTGGTCCATAAGCCAAGGAATGTTTGGTTTCAAGCTGATGCTTTTATCATCATAGAAGAAAAATACGAAAAAAAAAAAATAACAATAGAGATATCCTCCTCCTTTTAAATCTTACACTACATACTCTCCTGTGACATTACTAATAGACTACAGTTCACTAGTTCTTTATAACTTTTCCGAAAACTTTTATACCACCATGAGTTAACAATGGCCGTAAAAGTCTCTACTGACATTACTTGTTCTTCAGTGATCTTCACAGAATACAATTTTGCTTTAGAGCAACCAACTCATTAAATATATAACTCCATTTCAGGATTCAATTCCCTCCTAACTCCACCTTCCCCTACTGTTATCATATATGAATGATCATGACTCAAATTTGAAAGTTCAATATATTATACCACACAGTTTTCAACATGTTCAATTCGAGGACTCGGTATCACTGTACAATAGTTTTATATGCATCTCCATAATGCTATTATTAAGACATTAAACAATAATAATACAATAATAAAATAATAATACGGAAACAAAAAGATAGAACATCCAGTTAATTTCCGGTTTGGTGAATATGCAAATCCCTTTGTCATGGATCAATACTAATATTTTTTAAAAAAGGAGGGTCACCGACATCACTAGTAAATGTTTTCTCATCCTTTTATATATTCATAAGTCTCACCATACTTTGTGATATTAAGTAATTATATACCGTAAATGGCATTGTAGTCTGCTTCAACTTGATGGAGCATGTGTAGAGTTTGTTTTCAATATTAGTTTCTAATGAAGGGGCTCTAAATTTTTTTGCCCTGATTATATTTATATAACTTCATGAAACCTTTTCCTATCACCAACCCAAGAACCATTAAAAGATGAAGTAATTCCAACCTCACAGATAATGTTTCTGTGGAAGATGGGCAGCCACTAATTTCGTATTAAATCTATCTGGGGTATCTTTCTACTTTCATTTTTCAAAACACTCAGATAAGGAAGAATAACCTGTGTTCTGATAGATTCATGTGTGATAATATCAAGGGGGAAGTACTGTACGTCTAGCTACTACCTCAGGATTCACAGGTTTGGGTGTCACAATCAATACAAATAATAACCTTTATCCCCACACAGGATCCGTTAGTTAACACAAATCAAGGAATCAATCTTTTCTTCATCAGATATTATCTTGTACTTGTGTGGTAAGCTTCAACCATAACACTGGTATAGCAGTGAAATTAACGTTAAGATATACAATATGAGTACCCATCCCACTCTATCAAAACTGGGGTTAATTTAGAATTTACCGCTTGGTATATTGTTTTGAATTCCCCTTTGTGATCACCTCATGCTTCTGACTCTCGCCCTGGCAGGTCATAGCAGCTCTCCCTACTTACTGTGTCTCCCTACGATCCCCGTTAGGGAGGGGAACCGTTACCAGCGTCGTCTTTCGCCTTGACTTGGCATAACAAATGAGCAACGCAAATCGTATAAAGACTCAAGCCAAACAGTGAGACCTTGATGATTCAACAAGCTTGCTCTTTGCAACTGTTGTGCAGGGAGCATTGCATGTGAAATTCATCTGATTTTATCACGTCAAAGAAGCATTCACTGTTGTGTGGTCACGATGAATCTGAAAGCAGAGAAGTTACTCACACACAAGACGCCAACCACTACTCTTACTGCTCAAGGGTTTTACCTGTTACCATCTTCCTCCTGCCCTCAGGGCAAGGAAATCAGTATGCCTATAAAAACGCGATTAGATTTTGACCTCTCAACAATTGCCTGAACTCAAGTCCATCCTATAAAAACTCTAAATACTTGGGCTACTGTTGACAGCTATTACAAAATCCCGAATGCAATCGTCCTATGCTCAAGGTCACCTTTTACCGACGGGAACATGGTTCTCACTTGCTCTGAACTAGGTCTTGCTGTCTACACTAACTACATTAAGTCCACCTACATAGAAGCAGAGATACCACTACATCAAACATTGCTGGAACTGTTATCATACCAATCACACACCAAAGCATGTCCAGTAAAAGACAAGAAGTTCCTGCCTAACATGTGGAGTGAGGACACACCTTCAGTGTCCTGACCGGCTGATGCCCAACACAACCAGCTTGTTTAAACTACAAAAGTAATGAGCCCCTACCATACACTGGCCAGCAAAATGCCTACAAAAAGGATATTTGAAGAAAACACAAGAATCAGCAAAAAAAAAACCTACTAACATCACACCCACGTTTTGCCGCAATTGCAAAGTTACAAGCAGTACACTACAGAAATTACTCAAGCATCTACACAGCCCCGCCTCCACCACATCACTCCTCCAACTGTGAAGTGAACGAAGATCCACTATTGTCTACTATACGCTCACATGCAGAACATGGCTGTACCTGGATCCTTTAACTCTACCATCAACGAGTTATTTGCATTAAATAGCATGCCATCATTCACATTTCCAGCATCTCCACCTTCTGAAGAAATTCTCAAATTCACCAAGGACTTAATCAACACCTCTGCTGCAGTAGTTCCAACACCACCAACAACTAGTGACGTCACTCCAGCAACGTACAATGAGAAGCCTCCACCGCCACTACTCAACTGAAACCGACCAATCAGAAGCCTTGCCACCTGAAACATCTTCCTATTCGTCTACAAGAAAGAAAAACCAACATGTTACGACTCTCGTCAAGAAAAAAAATGAAGATGAAGATACAGACGAAAAAACATACTGTACATGGCCTGGAATCAATTTTTACACTACAGAAAAATATCCTCAAGATATGCTGCTTTCTGAACTCCACTCTCACCTCATCCAAAAGAAAGTCAAGTTTACCACCGATTCTTCTCGTACAGTTGAACTTTCTAATCTTATAAAGTACATTGAAGAACGATCTCAAGAGTCCCACTTACGACACTTGCTAACACGTATAGATATCATCCCTATACAACGATTTAAACGTCTTGAGAAGGGAACTCAATTCCAATTTCCAGTACACATCGTAAAACAACGTCACAACTCCAAGTAACCACAAAGTCACTATGAAGTGACCAATCAAAAATAAGCTCCTTCCTTGTCGCTTGCAGCCACCTATCACCATCAAGTCGCAGTTTTCCTCCATCCAGCAAGATGCAGTCAGCACCTGCAGAGTTCCTGTTGCCTTCTACATCGTCTTCGTCAGTGTTTCTCCAGGCTTAGCAGATGGGTCTAGTCCTGACTCCTCTCTTCGACTCAAGACATTCCTCTCACCGTCTATTCTTCGCCCTGTCCCCACTTGCCCCTCGCCCCTCGTGGGTCCTTACCTGTGAGTTCTCTGTTCTGTTCTGTAATTCATGGGAATGTAACATATCTAATTTTACTTTTATTTTTAACAAAAAAACATCCATAATGAAAGAGGGTAAACTGATATAATTACTAATGTCTAAATTATAAATATCTTTGAGTGTTTTACGCCACTTCATGAAGATATCAGTTAACAATCCCACATCTGTTTTGAGAAACAACATCAAGTAATCACGTAAAGTCTTGTATTTCCCCCAAATGGACAACTTTCACAACATGGTCTTAATCATCATGGCTAATGTGACTGTTTCTCAATGACTTAAAAATTTTCTCTTGGCAACTTTGTTTCCTGGATTTTTTTTAAACTGTCAATATAGTCATAACACAGCACCTGTTTTCCTTTACATAATAAGAGATCACTTCCTTAGGTGCGTCCTTGAGAATGATTACCTGCCTTAATATCCTGTTCTGCTAAACTGGAAAGAGTTTCATTTAACAAACTCATAGAATCCTGAGATCTAACACAACCAATGCCCTACTTTTAAAAATTTTTAAGTGTTTGTCTCGAATGACCAACAATTTCATATTTATCCAGGGTTAAGTCTTTTAAAATTCCTCTAAATCATAGGATATGTTTGACTAAACATTTATAGCCTATCTCTTTTATCTTTACTTTGCAGATTGCAAGGAACACAATGGCTCCGATACAATTACTAAAATTGTGTCCTGTGATCATGGTGGCGAATACTTGGATTTTGCATCTAGGAAGGTTACACAGCATAATTCCAAAGTGTTTTGCGAATCAAAAGCATTTTTCTTTCCCATTCATATCGATATCATAATACCTTCTGCTCTTTATCCCACCTCATCTTTATTGACATTAAAACAAAGTTGTGGCAGTGTTCTCCCCCTCGTAACCTTTAACAGAAATCCACAGTTTCTTCCCGATCAAATATTTTCGTAACAATAAGCAATGGCTTTATGTCGTGCTTCAATTTTGACTGCCGGGGATGTTTCGATCAAGAGAACTTTCAAATCATAACCTCATATATATATTCGCTAGAATGGGCATGACTTAATTTTTAAAATGGACAGTTGATTTTTTGTGGAGGTAATACAGGGTTTGGTTGATCTTACATCCAACTTCGTTTAAAACTAACTCCTCCTGTGTAACTTCATTAAACAACTATGAGATATTATTCCTAAATTCCTTATTACCTTATGGCACCTGGCCACATAAACCCCATCCTTACCCTGGCAAGCTGATAAACATATAAATGAAAACTTAATTTTCTTTTCCAACAATGCTAACTTGTCACGAATAATGGAAAAAATTTTTCTATAGAAGTTTTTGCATGGTGAAGACATCCTCCCAACTATTCACAAGCTTGGGTATATCACACCAATTCTGCCCATTTTGTGATAATTATATGTGGAAAAGCGCGCAGTACACAATCATCTATCTCAGGGTCAAAAATTTATTGTCTACCTCTCAACTTCTTCGGGTAATCCATATATGACTCGAGTTGTACTCTGAACTAAATTATTCAGTATGATCTATATTCCACCCCGAACCTTCCCTGTCTTGTAATTTTGTCTTAATTTGTTTCTAATATTGCGTCCACTTATCGATCAAAGACTTCTGAAATTTTCTCTTCACTTACAATCTCATTTTTTTTTATTCGCCGGTATTCTCCCGGCCCGGGTCTTTTCCAAGAGTGGTGACGCGGCCTTGGCTCCCTATCTGGGGAATTACATACTGGCCAATTTAATCTTCGACAATTCGAGAGTCGCAGCCCAGCCACCGTGGAGAGAAGACGTCGTCGTTCCCGCTCTTCAGCTGAGCAACTCTGAACACTGTTGCTCGAGAATTTACTTGGGTTATCCTGAGTAGTTCTTCACCAGAGCTGAGAGGAGACTTGCTTGCAGTCACTTCGAGCCCCATCCCATCAAGAGGGTAAGGCGGTGACTTGCTTGCTTGCTCACCCCTCTCATCCCCATCCCCCCATCCTTCCCCATCCTCCCCTCACCCAAACAACCTACTCTCCCGCTATTGTAGCTGATCCTGTTGAACAGGAACTTCCCCAAGGTAACTCACCTTGCCGATCTAATATTCCCTTGGAGCCTACACAGTCTCCCATTAACTCTCACGAGCCTCTGCTTCCTGAAACTGAGTATAGCATACCTCAGTTTCATGATGATGACTCTAACGACTCTAACGATTCTAATGATTCTAATGAGTCTGTTAATATTACTGCCTCTAGTGAAGATGAAGATGATGGCATTGTTAATACACAAGCATCCACGCAAAAGTTCCCTTCTCCTATTGACGAGTCCAGCAGGGATAGTATAGATACAACACATAACATTACTTGCAGGCGTTCAGAACGCAGTGTACGAGCGAAGAATAAGCAATAATGGGGATTACAATTTTCCAACTTAATGTTCAACATTTCTTTAATAACCGTTACCTTCTTGAGGTTGAACTACATAACTACAATCCCGATGTTATACTTTTGAACGAGACAGCTGCAAGAGTTGATCAAAATATTAAATACGTGGATACTGTACTGTTGAGAAATCGAGAGGACAGTTTAGTGGGTAGCAATCCTGGTTAAATTAGGATTATACATTTAAAAATATTCATGTGGATGAGGATAACTTTCTTGCAATAGAACTAACAACTCGCATGGACAACTAGTAATAGGAACTGGATATTTTCCCCCGAGACAGCCATATATAGAGTCAATTCCTCTACATAGGATATTAAGCAGAAATATTCCAACATTTTAGCTGGAGATTTTAATGCTCATCACCCTGCCCTCTTTAACTGTGGAGCTGGTATTCCACTGGGTGATTTAAAAAGGAAAACAACTCTTTAATATCATGACAGCTAGAAACTTGTCATTTCAAGGCCCATTCTTCAAATCGTACATTGGACCTCATCCAGGAACACCAGATATTGTACTGAAAAAACAGAGACTGTGACATCTTTCACTGTCGTATATCTCCTGGGGGAAAATTGTAGGATCTGACCATATCCCTGTTATAAACAACTACAAACTTCTCCATTTAGAATACCTGTAACCCCTAAACCCAATTTTAACACCCTAGGATTTGACCCCTTCAGGGCATATCTGGGTGGTGATGAAATTGTGTCTTGGAAAATCTACCTTCCAGTGCAATTAAAGATGCAATCAGGTCCCTGCACAATCGAATAATTGAAGCTCCCAAATGCAAACTTGCCAATTAGCTTCCACAAGATATACCAACAATAAAAAACCTACTAGAAATTAGAGATATTTTAAAAAATTATCAAGCAGAATGTAGAAGGCATCTTCAAACAAGACAACCACCAGCAGCTACATTGCCCCGATTAAGGAAAGAATTAATTAACATGATTAGTCAACACAACGAGACATAGGGGAAATTTTTAGTTCTTCAAGCTAATCAATATAAACGTGAACCAGCAAAATTTTGGAGTAAGATCCGACAACTTTTAGGGGGAAGCACAAGGTTCCTACTACTTAGTTCATACCTTCACTGATGAAGATGATAAAGATGTTGAAATTAAACTGACGATCCACAGGACCAGGCTAATTTGATGGGTGGAAGTATGGGAGAAAATTCTCTCTCTAATAACAGTCGTCAATTTAATAATAATCATTATCAGTTAGTAAATGAATGGAGAGATGAGAACTTGGATGATCTACAACCACTACCTACCATCGATACTTCAACTCTTGAAGATACCACCACCGTTACTAGACCTATTACATTACTAGAGATAAGTCAGGTTATTGGAAGAATGAGAATAGACCCCCTGGCCTCTCTGGAATAACAATGAAACAAATAAAGTACCTACCTAAAAATTGCAAACAGTCCTTGGTAAATATCTTTAATGCCATCTTGGCTCAGGATATTTCCAGTTGTTTTTAAGACTGCTAGGATGATCTTTCTTGCTAAGCCCAATAAAGACATTCACCAACCTGGGAACATAGGCCTATATCTTTACTTGAAGTCACGGAAAAGTTCTTTAGAAGTCATTTCCAACAGATTGAATTACTATATGGATTTTAATCACTTGTTTACTGAAAAAACAATTGGCTTTAGAACACATAGAGGTACCAACCATGCAATAAATGTTATTTTTGACACTGTAGCAAGTCTAAAACAGCAGGGCAATCTTGCCTTAATTGCCACCAGAGATGTTCATAAAGCTTTGATAGTTATGGCATGATGGCCTTATATACAAACTCATTGACCTACCAGACCATAACTGGACTTTTCTCAGAGTAATTTATAATTTCTTAACCAAAGAAAAATCATTCCCACCTTTCATGGGAAGTCGACAGAACCTTTTATACCGACGGCTGGGGTCCCACAAGGTTCTTGTCTCAGTCCACTTCTGTTTAACATTTATGTGAATGACCTTCCTTTAACCAAGTTTTAAAAGACACAATTGTGACACAGTTTGCAGATGATGTTATTCATGTCGTCTCATCAACTCCAGTAACAGGAAAATACAAGTATGAGAGAGTCATAGAAAAAATGAATATTGAACTTCGTCGAACATCAATTGGGAGAAGAAATGGAGAATTATGACTAATCCTGACAAGGTTCTTGTTAGCACGATAGGATGTTTTGCATCAACCCTCGAAGATAAAGGGGGTATCTCCTCAGAGGTACACCTGTAGCCATTAAGAACCCTAACAAGATCTTGGGAATGAAATAGACAGGCTGCTCCACTCAACATCTCATGTAACCCAAAAAGATCACACAGCCAAAGCTGGTCTTAGCAGACTCTTTCGATTCAATCAAGCCCCTCAACATGTCAAAAAAAATCTATATAAAATGATAAAAGACCTATACTCGAATACCTTTTGTCCCAATGTCATTTAAAAACAAAGACCAACATGCTACGGTTACAAAGGGTCCAGAATAGAGCTCTTCGCTTTATTACCGTACCAGGAGGAGAGACAGAGTTAAAATGGCAGATTTACACAACAACAAGATATTACAATGCCATAAATGTACGCCCTTTATACTCTAAAAAAAAAACAACCCTTTTTACAATGCAAGAACTATACAGCCAGATAGAGAACATCCTATACAAGTGATAAATACCCCGACTACACCATTAATACTCCACCTCATAGGACCAAAGAATGACTCTCCCACAGAGGGTTCGTCCCTTTTATTCAAAAGATGATTACCCTCGACCCCTGATTTTGAGCAACTTACCTGATGAAGAAGATTGGTTACAACCAGAACCTTCTATGTATATTGAAAATCATCGCCCCAATAGGGAGACATCTTAAATAACTTTCTAATGTAAAATTATGCTATTGACTATTGTTGGACACCACCATTAAGAAGCTATTGTCACGAAATTATAAACGGCTAGAAAATCATTGCCTTTCTTGAAGTATAAGTATCCGTTGTGCAATCGCGAAAAAAAAAAAAAAAAAAAAAAAAAAAAAAAAAAAGCAAATTGCAATTTGTATAATACTACCAATTCAGAGTCATTGTAGTTTTTATACCCATTAATCTATGTGACTCTGATGGGTTAGTGTTATACCCCTTAAAGAATATCTTATCAATTTACATACACTTTTTAAATTGCACCAAAGTGGTTGGGCCACTTACCTTTTATATCCTACCTCTCCCCCCCCCTCCCACCCTTTTCCAATATTTCCATCCTTACCCATCCTTCTTCCTTACCCATCTTACCAAAGCTCTGGTCATCAGATCCAGATCCAGATCTTCGCCTGATATGTTTTGCCTCAGGTTCTTAATAACTACAATTGGATGAATTCTGAGTGACACCCTATATACATGTAAGAACATCCCCAAATCTCTCTCATATGCTGAAAGGATGGTATATTTCTGCACTGTATGTCTACCTCTAAAATTTTGTATGAACGTCACATGTTCTGGGTACCAATCTTCCTGGGTTGAGGATTGATCCGACTAGCGTGGCGATGCTCCTCAGGTCTCATCACCCCTCAAATTGTTCGAACACTGCTCGGAGTTGCGGGGGCATGTGGTGAGAGCATTACTCTCCAGACTATGTGGGGTATACCGCAGTCACTGTGGTGAGAAGCATTACTCTCCAGACTATGTGTGGTACCGCAGTCACTGTGGTGAGAAGCATTACTCTCCAGACTGTGTGTGGTACCGCAGTCACTGTGATGAGAAGCATTACTCTCCAGACTATGTGTGGTACCGCAGTCACTGTGGTGAGAAGCATTACTCTCCAGACTATGTGTGGTACCGCAGTCACTGTGGTGAGAAGCATTACTCTCCAGACTATGGTGGTACCGCAGTCACTGTGGTGAGAAACATTACTCTCCAGACTATGTGTGGTACCCCAGTCACTGTGGTGAGAAACATTACTCTCCAGACTGTGTGGTACCGCAGTCACTGTGGTGAGAAGCATTGCTCTCCAGACTATGTGTGGTACCGCAGTGACTGTGGTGAGAAGCATTACTCTCCAGACTATGTGTGGTACCCCAGTCACTGTGGTGAGAAGCATTACTCTCCAGACTATGTGTGGTACCGCAGTCACTGTGGTGAGAAGCATTACTCTCCAGAGTATGTGTGGTACCGCAGTCACTGTGGTGAGAAACATTACTCTCCAGAGTATGTGTGGTACCGCATTTCACTGTGGTGAGAAGCATTACTCTCCGGGACTATGTGTGGTACCCCAGTCACTGGGGTGAGAAGCATTACCCCTCCGACTGTGTGGTACCGCAGTCACTGTGGTGAGAAGCATTGCTCTCCAGACTATGTGTGGTACCGCAGTCACTGGGGGTGAGAAGCATTATCTCCAGACTAGTGTGGTACCGCAGTCACTGTGGTGAGAAGCATTACTCTCCAGACTATGTGTGGTCCCCCAGTCACTGTGGTGAGAAGCTTTTACTCTCCAGACTATGTGTGGTACCCCAGTCACTGTGGGGGAGAAGCATTACTCTCCAGACTGTGTGGTACCGCAGTCCTGGGGTGAGAAGCATTATCTCCAGACTATGTGTGGTACCCAGTACACTGTGGTGGAAGCATTACTCCCCAGACTATGTGGGGTACCGCAGTCAGAATCATTAATGGTCTCAGAGGTATTATTAGCCTTCATCTCATTTTCGCGAGGGAAAAATAAAACTCATTTTCTACGTGTGAAAATATTTTTCGATGTACAATGTCAAGAATATACACAAAATTTTTTATGCACACTTTAGAAAGTCAGGTATATAACAAAATTTTTAATCTAAGTCTGAAATATAAAAAACTTACCTTTTTCTGTAGCCTTCTCTCATAATGCATTCACTCGATCTAGCTGGGATTGTAATGCCTTTAATTTTCCACTGTGAATTTCCTCTTGTTGCATATCCCACCACTTTTAAATAACAGATATCGATCTTGTTAATGATCTCTTCCTCTTGATCATGGATTTTCTTGAGTTTCATGTTCATTCTTTTCTTAATATCTGTTATGAAGTATTCTATATTATTTCATTCCTTATAACATCCACAATGTTCACAACTTTCACTTGTCACAACTCTCACACAGGTCACAAGTCACACACACTATTGCACCATATTTTAAAAAAAAACCAACAGGTCACATTACCAGCTTGTTAACAACCCCCAAATTCAGTATACGGAGATTTTCAATGCTAAGGCAGATACGTGCTACCCGCAAAAACTCTCCTTGCTTCATGGCGGTATCCTCAGTGTTGAGTTTGTCAACAATGTGCTCACGTTTGTAGTTAAAATGCCTCCAGAGGGACGCCTATGATCTCTAGAAAGAGGATTTGAAGACATTTCCGAGCCGGCCAATGTCCATTCCTCATCCCACTTATGGTATTAATGAGGTCCAGACTGACCACACACCCACACACCTTCATCCACCAACTCCAATACACACAACACACACACACACACACACACCACACACACAAAACACACACACCCCACACACACACACAAAACACCACACACACACACACATACACACACACTCACACACACACACACAACACACCCACACACACACACACAAGACACTAGCTGAAAATTTGTTCTGAAGATGGGAAACCCTTAACGTATTTTCGGTGGTATATCTTGAAAAATCATTAAACCCTTACCTGCAGGAACTGTCTTCAATACTTCAAACACACACACATATTCTCATACAACATAAAACACACACACACACACAAAACACATACATACATTACACACAGGCACAGTCACGCAGACGTGGGGGTACAAGGCTCCGAGAACCCTTTGTGTTTTAAGGCATGCAGTAACTGCTAGCAGTAATCAGTGGTAGTGACAACGTCAATGAACAATACTACGAGTGGATAACTATAGTTAGTAGTTAAAAAAAGTCGAGAGGAAGCTGAAATCATTATTATTTCAAAGTGCCAACCGTTGTGGGTCTACTAGGCACTGTTGCCACACAGATTCAAATATACAAAGATCAAAGTGAGTGTGGAAGGGTTTCAAGAATTATGAGAGATTGGTCAACAAAGGAAATGTGAGGCAACATACAGTGAGAGTGAAACTTAATAAGCAATAGGAGAAAGAAAAAAATAAATATACAACAAGGGAAGTGGAAGTAGGCCTGCTAAAGCAGTGACGTCACAACAGTTGTATGCCATTATGCATATAAAATGTAACACTGAATGTGAAGTGTATTCTGTAATAAGTGAAAAGTAAAAAACACTTGAGGAACGCGGGATGCATGAAACATATCGGTTATAAACATCACGGGAGAAGGATTTCAAAATAGTGATAGAAGGCCTATGTACGACGCTACGTCATCAGCACCTGGCAAGTTTGTCATCGCACCGCTGCCAGCGCAAGTAATTGCTCACCTATTGTGGTTGAAAGTTGTGGTTTTAAAGGATTTTTAGTTTTGCATCACTGTTAGATACTGGTCACTCCTGCAAGCTATTACCAGAATTACAGTAGAAATAGCATAGACGAGAGTTTCAAGGAGTAAAACGGTAGTGAGGGATAACGTCAGACACTTTAAAAAAACTGAGACAAGCTAAATTTTACTACCTAGCTACTTTTGTATTTTATAAGTAGAATTGATAAGTGTTAGAAGTGCTACTGGGAAGCTTTTAATTACTGGTATTACTATCAGTATTTATTAGCAGTATGAATACTTAGAAGTAGGGGCACACACCACATACCACACACACACACAACAACACAATAAACCCCAAACATAACACACCACACACACACACACACACACACACACACAACAACACACAACAAACACCCCCACACACACACACCCCACAGAACAGCACTCTACCTATCTCTCTCTCTCACTATCTATCTCTCTTGCTATCTCTCTCTACATATCTCTCTCTTTACCTATTTTCTCTACCTACCTCTCTCTCTCTTTTCCTATCCTTTTCTACCTATCTCTCCTCTCTTCCCCTTTCCCATCTCTCCCCTCTAACATCTCTTCCCTCTAACACCTCCCCCCCCCTAACATCTGTCCCCTCTAACATCTCTCTCCTTCATTATCTCTCCCCTCTCCCTTTTCCCATCTCTCTCCCCTCCTTCCCCCTCTCTCTCCCCTTCTCCTTCTCCTTCCATCTCCCCCCTATCCCCCCTTTCCCCCGTCTTCTCCCCCGTCTTTTCCCCTCTCTCTCCACTTCTCTCTCTCTTCCTCTCTTCCCCCCTCTTCCTCCCCTCTCCTCTCTCTCTCTCTTCTCTCCTCTCTCTCTCCCCTCTTCTCTCTCTTTTCCCTTTCCCCCTTTTTCCTTCTCACTCTCCCCCCTTTTTCTTCTCACTCTCCCCCTCTCTCCTACATTCCCCCTTTTCACTCTCCCCCTCTCTCTCTCCTTCTAAACCTTTCCCTCTCTCTCTCTCTTCCCCTCTTTCCCTTTCTCACTCTCCCCTCTCTCCTCTTCCCTTTCCCTTCCTTTTTTTTTTTTTTTTTTTTTTTTTTCGCAGGGTTTGACAAGGTAAGGATCCCTAGTTTATTGACAAACTATTACAGGTTAAGGATTCCTAACTTTATTGGGAAGCTCTCCTTTCTCTCCTCACTCTCTCCCCTTTTCCTTCTCACTCCCCTTCTCTCTCTCTCCTTTTCCTTCCTTCTCTCTCTCACCTCTCTCTCTCTCTCCCCTCTCTCTCTCTCCTCTCTCTCTCTTCTCCTCTCTCTCTCTCTCTCTCTCTCTCTCTCTCTCAAAAAAAAAAAAAAAAAAAAAAAAAAAAATGGTGGGGACTCGCAGGAATCAGGGATCAGATGAGAATGGTTCTTGTAGGGAGGAGTGGTGGGAGAGCAGTGGAAAAGGAGGGGAAAAAGAGTGGGAGACAAAAATTTGGAGAGCTTTCTGAAAAAATGGGGAAAGAGCTCTTTTGTGAAATTGGAAAATATTTTGGGAGAAAGGAACGAAGAATTGGAGGCAAAGTCGAAACTGCAGTGCCAGGATGAGGGTCCTGAAGTTAAGGGGAAAACAACTGAAGCAAGTTACAGGGGCAGTGAACCCGAAAAAGACACAGCATATGAATTTGAGGGGCCCAACCCGGAAAAGGGAAAGGGGATATAATTATGCAAAAGGGCATATCAGCCTGCCAAGAAGGGTCCCAAAGGGAAAGGGAAGAACACTGGGGGCGAAGGAGAGGGTGAAGGTCGAAAGCAGAGAAACAACCATGCTACCCAAAACCACTGGAAAAATCAAGGGAGGGAAAAAGACCCCATACAACAGGATCCAAGTCCAACAGAGGTAGAGGCAATGGGGGGAGGAAAGGAAAAACATTGTTCATCCATGGGGTTCATGAAAAAGAGGAAAGGGCACACACTGAAAGACGGCAGGGAAAAAAGAAAGGAAAATTTTGAAAATTATCCGGAAATACGTGAAGAAGACTGGGAAAAAACTGTAAATTTTTCAGGAAATGGGGGTACTTGAAAGGGGGAAAGAAACCGACAGATCAAGCTGATTCTCAGGACAGAAACAGCGCGGAACAGGATCCTCCAAGAGAAACCACGGTTGAAATACTCGGAAGAGTACAAGAGGGTGTTCCTAGACAGAGACAGAACACAAACAGAATGACAGCAGCTGAGGGAGAAGACAAAAAAGTGAAAGGAGCTAAGAAAGGAAACAAGGATGGAAACTGCAGAGATCAGTCACAGCAGAACACAGCAGCATGGACAAGCACACACACACAACTATCCTCAGAACCCCACAACCTATCACACCATCCCAACACAAACTAAAATCCATACTTACAGCTTCCACCGAACACCCAGCTATAGAATATCACAATATGCTACTCACCCTCACAGGCCCCAAACCATAGGGTTGGAAAGGAAACTGAAGGTATGGTACACAAACGCTGATGGAAAAACAAATAAGTGGGAGGAGTGGCACGAAAGAGTCAAAGAGGCATCACCGGACATCATAGCTCTCACAGAAACCAAGCCATCTTTCCAACAGGAAACGAGATCCTGAGGAAAGACAGAGGGAACAGGGGGTTGGAGGAGTGGCACTGCTGATCAAAAACCGATGGAATTTTGATGAGCTGGAGAGAGGAGACAGTGGGGGGAAAGAAAGTGATTACTATCGGGAACGCTTCCTCGGGGGGTCCCAAATTGGTAATACAGGATGTATAACCCCCACAAACACAGGAGGGCCCAAAGGGAAAAGTATGACGGAGCAATAGAGCGATGGGTTTACACCTGGCTGAGGGACAGAAGGTTTGCATGTAGGGCAAAGTCCTGATCATGGGTGACTTTAACCACAAAGGAGATCGATTGGGGAAATTGGGCACATGGGGGCCAAAATACATGGAGGGCTAAAAGCTGAGGTTATGGAAAACTTCATGTACAAAAACGTAAGGGGCACTACAAAAGAGAGGTGAAGTGAACCCGCAAAAACTGGAATTAGTATTCACCTTGGTAGTGCGTATTGAGGGCATAATAGAAAACCCTTGGGCCCGCGACATGGGTTTTAAGCTCGAATACAAATAGGCTAAAGTGGAGGAGAAGCAGGGAAGGCCCGGACGAAGAAGCCCAAAAACAAGAAAGGGGATACACAGGAATGAGGAATTCCGAACGGGGTTCAGGGGACAGAGAACTGGAGGAAGCCAGTTAATGAGAGATGGAATATGTAGCAACAATTGCAAGGAGCTGAGGGGAAAGGGTTTTTTCCCAAGGATAAAGGAATAATGAAAAGCCCGGATGAGCCCCTGGTTCCCAAAAGGGCAGGGGGCAAAAAACCCGTGTGCTAGGGAATGAAAAATTTTTAGAAGGGAAAGGACCCGGAGAAAGGAGAGCAGTCG
>NC_069497.1:888885-954146 GCF_026875155.1 Cherax quadricarinatus
ATAGAAGTTCAGAGGTTATATTACAGCTTTATACATCATTAGTAAGGCCTCACCTAGATTATGCAGCTCAGTTCTGGTCACCATTTTACAGAATAGAAATAGATTCGTTAGAAAACATTCAACGTAGAATGACTAAATTAATACACAGCATTAGAAACCTTCCTTATGAAGAAAGATTGAAGACCCTTAATTTACATTCACTTGTTAGACGAAGAATGAGGGGAGACATGATCGAAGTGTATAAGTGGAAGATGGGTATTAATAAAGGTGATATAGATAAGGTCTTGAGGATGTCTCTCCAAGAGAGAACCCGCAGTAATGGATTCAAATTAGACAAGTTTAGATTTAGAAAGGATATAGGAAAGTATTGGTTTGGAAATAGGGTAGTTGATGAGTGGAACAGTCTACCTAGTTGGGTTATTGAGGCTAAAACCTTGGGTAGTTTCAAATTTAAGTTGGATAAATGCATGAGTGAGAGGGGTTGGATTTGAGTGGAACTTGCATATGATTGGATAGGGTTAACGGAGCTTATTTCTTGGGTGGCATTGAAAATTGGCTGGGCAAATATTTTCGTCATGTATCGTCATCAAGCTATGTATGGTTCCAGCCTCCACTACATCACTTGCTTGGCTATTCCACTTCCTGGCGACTCTATGACTGATGAAATACTTCCTAACATCCCTAATATTCCTAATATCCCTATTATTCCTATATATCCCTATATTCCTAATATCCCTAATATTCCTATATATCCCTAATATCCTAATATTCCCCGTCTCAGGCACAAGGTATTGGATCTAAAGCTGCTTTAATATATTTTTAGAGCCTAGGGGCTATATTTTTTTTTACTAGGAAACTCAATCCATTAATATTAAAATCTTATTATGCTTAATTTTAAAGTATTTGAATACATAATATTATAGCTTAATATTGTATGTACAATAGTTTTATTTTAAGGAAACTTTAAAGAATATGATATATATATATATATATATATATATATATATATATATATATATATATATATATATATATATATATATATAATATTTTATTATTAACACACTGGCCGATTCTCACCAAGGCAGGGTGGCCCGAAAAAGAAAAACTTTCACCATCATTCACTCCATCACTGTCTTGCCAGAAGGGTGCTTTACACTACAGTTTTTAAACTGCAACATTAACACACACACACACACACACACACACACACACACACACACACACACACACACACACACACACACACACACACACACAGAATAGGGGGGTACTCGAAGGGGAGAAACCGACCAATCAAGCTGATTCTCAGGACGGAAACAGTGCGGAACAGAATCCTCCAAGAGAAACCACGGTTGAAATACTCGGAAGAGTACAAGAGGGTGTTCCTAGACAGAGACAGAACACAAACAGAACGACAGCAGCTGAGGGAGAGGACAAAAAAGCGAAAGGAGCTAGGAAAAGAGACAAGGATGGAACCAGCAGAGGTCAGTCAGAGCAGAACAGAACAGCAAGGGCAAGCACACACACAACTATTCTCAGAACCATACAACCTATCACACCATCCCAACACACACTACAATCCATACCCACAGCCTCCACCCAACACCGAGCTATAGAATCCAACAGTATGCTACCAGGTCTCCCACCCTCACAGGCCCCCCAAACCACAGTGTTGGAAAGGAAACTGAAGGTATGGTACACAAACGCTGACGGAATAACAAATAAGTGGGAGGAGTGGCATGAAAGAGTCAAAGAGGCATCACCGGACATCATAGCTCTCACAGAAACCAAGTTTACAGGTATGATAACAGATGCCATCTTTCCAACGGGATACCAAATCTTGAAAAAAGACAGAGGGATCAGGGGGGGTGGAGGAGTGGCATTGCTGATCAAAAATCGCTGGAATTTTGATGAGCTGGAGAGAGGAGACAGCGGAGAAGAAAGTGATTACATAGCGGGAACGCTTCACTCTGGAGGTCCCAAGGTGGTAATAGCAGTGATGTATAACCCACCACAGAATAGCAGGAGGCCAAGGCAAGGGTGCGACGAGAGCAATAGAGCGATGGTTGACACACTGACTACAGTGGCCAGAAGAGCTAATGCATGCAGGGCAAAGCTCCTGATCATGGGTGACTTTAGCCACAAGGAGATCGATTGGGAGAACTTGGACCCGCATGGGGGCCAAGATACATGGAGGGCTAAGATGATGGAGGTGGTACTGGAAAACTTCATGTACCAACACGTAAGGGACACTACAAGAGAGAGGAGAGGATGAACCAGCAAGGCTGGACTTAGTATTCACCTTGAGTAGTGCAGATATCGAGGACATCACATATGAAAGACCCCTTGGGGCCAGTGACCATGTGGTTTTAAGCTTCGAATACACAGTAGTGCTACAAGTGGAGGGAGAAGCAGGAAGGCCAGGACGAATGAAGCCAAACTACAAGAAAGGGGACTACACAGGAATGAGGAACTTCCTGAACGGGGTTCAGTGGGACAGAGAACTGGCAGGGAAGCCAGGTAATGAGATGATGGAATATGTAGCAACAAAATGCAAGGAGGCTGAGGAGAGATTTGTACCCAAGGGTAACAGGAATAATGAAAAAGCCAGGATGAGCCCATGGTTTACCCAAAGGTGCAGGGAGGCAAAAACCAAGTGTGCTAGGGAATGGAAGAAATATAGAAGGCAAAAAACCCAGGAGAATAAGTAGAGCAGTCGTAGAGCCAGAAACGAATATGCGCAGATAAGGGAGGCCCAAAGACAATATGAAAACATAAGGGAGGCCCAAAGACAATATGAAAACGACATAGCAGCGAAAGCCAAATCTGACCCGAAACTGTTATACAGCCACATCAGGAGGAAAACAACAGTCAAGGACCAGGTAATCAGGCTAAGGAAGGAAGGAGGTGAGACAACATGAAATGACCGTGAAGTATGTGAGGAACTCAACAAGAGATTCAAAGTGTTCACAGATGAGACAGAAGGGGCTCCAGAAAGACGGAGAGGTGGAGCACACCACCATGTGCTGGACACAGTGCACACAACCGAGGAAGAAGTGAAGAGGCTTCTGAGTGAGCTAGATACCTCAAAGGCAATGGGGCCAGATAACATCTCCCCATGGGTATTGAGAGAGGAAGCAGAGGCGCTATGTGTACCCCTAACAACAATATTCAATACATCTATCGAAACAGGGAGATTGCCTGAGGCATGGAAGACAGCAAATGTAGTCCCAATCTTTAAATAAGGAGACAGACATAAAGCATTAAATTACAGACCAATGTCACTGACATGTATAGTATGCAAAATCATGGAGAAGATTATCAGGAGAAGAGTGTGGAACACGTAGAAAGGAATGATCTCATCAACAGCAGCCAACATGGTTTCAGGGACGGGAAATCCTATGTCACAAACCTACACCAAGCAGGGATAACAGGGAAGGCACTACAATGGATCAGGGAATACTTGTCAGGAAGACAGCAGCGAGTCATGGTACGTGGCGAGGTGTCAGAGTGGGCCCCTGTGACCAGCGGGGTCCCACAGGGGTCAGTCCTAGGACCAGTGCTGTTTCTGGTATTTGTGAACGACATTACGGAAGGATTAGACTCTGAGGTGTCCCTGTTTGCAGATGACGTGAAGTTGATGAGAAGAATTCACTCGATCGAAGACCAGGCAGAACTACAAAGGGATCTGGACAGGCTGCAGACCTGGTCCAGCAATTGACTCCTGGAGTTCAATCCCACCAAGTGCAAAGTCATGAAGATTGGGGAAGAGCAAAGAAGACCGCAGACGGAGTACACTCTAGGGGGCCAGAGACTACAAACCTCACTCAAGGAATAAGATCTTGGGGTGAGTATAACACCAGGCACATCTCCTGAAGGGCACATCAACCAAATAACTGCTGCAGCATATGAGCGCCTAGCAAACCTCAGAACAGTATTCCGACACCTTAATAAGGAATCGTTCAGGACCCTGTACACCGTGTACGTTAGGCCCATATTGGAGTATGCGGCACCAGTTTGGAACCCACACCTAGCCAAGCACGTAAAGAAACTAGAGAAATTGCAAAGATTTGCAACAAGACTAGTCCCAGAGCTAAGAGGTATGTCCTACGAGGAGAGGTTAAGGGAAATCAACCTGACGACACTGAAGGACAGGAGAGATAGGGGGGACATGATAACGACATACAAAATACTGAGAGGAATTGACAAGGTGGACAAAGACAGGATGTTCCAGAGATTGGACACAGTAACAAGGGGACACAGTTGGCGCTGAAGACACAGATGAATCACAGGGATGTTTGGAAGTATTTCTTCCCACAGAGTATCATAAGTGGAATAGTTTGGGAAGCGATGTATTGGAGGCAGGATCCATACATAGCTTTAAGCAGAGGTATGATAATGCTCAGGGTTTCAGGGAGAGTGACCTAGTGGCGACCAGTGAAGAGGCGGGCCAGGAGCTTGGGAAACTCGACACCTGCAACCTCAACTAGGTGAGTACATATATATATATATTATAAATATAATATATATATATATATTATATATATAATTATAAATATAATATATATTTATATATATAGTTAAGTCATATGAAAATATCACATAGGATGAGCCCTAATCTTTTAACACTTTACAATTTGAATCTTCACAAACATCGAAGTCTTTATCTCAACAAGACAATGTCTTAAAACCAACTGCATAAATTTAACAACATCTCTAAATTTTTTGTCACGGGGAAGATAGACACCAAGATTTTTTCTGAAAACATATATCTCTAAAGACTGCTCGAGTGCCCGAGAATGTGAATAAATCAGTCTTCTGTACAATACTGAGTGAACTAGCAGCCAACTCTTAACTCTAGTTCTCAAGAAAATTCAAACTGAGTGAACCTATGGGAGAACAAATATGTGATCAGTAGTCAGGGCTAGATCAGGGAGCAGACTACTTCACTGCCAGTCTGGTAGTCAGGGCTAGATCAGGGAGCAGACTACTTCATGCCAGTCTGGTAGTCAGGGCTAGATCAGGGAGCAGACTGCTTCACTGCCAGTCTGGTAGTCAGGGCTAGATCAGGGAGCAGACTGTTTTACTGCCAGTCTGGTAGTCAGGGCTAGATCAGGGAGCAGACTGCTTTACTGCCAGTCTGGTAGTCAGGGCTAGATCAGGGAGCAGACTGCTTCACTGCCAGTCTGGTAGTCAGGGCTAGATCAGGGAGCAGACTGCTTCACTGCCAGTCTGGTAGTCAGGGCTAGATCAGGGAGCAGACTACTTTACTGCCAGTCTGGTAGTCAGGGCTAGATCAGGGAGCAGACTGCTTCACTGCCAGTCTGGTAGTCAGGGCTAGATCAGGGAGCAGACTACTTCACTGCCAGTCTGGTAGTCAGGGCTAGATCAGGGAGCAGACTGCTTCACTGCCAGTCTGGTAGTCAGGGCTAGATCAGGGAGCAGACTGACTCACTGCCAGTCTGGTAGTCAGGGCTAGATCAGGCAGCAGACTGCTTCACTACCAGTCTGGTAGTCAGGACTAGATCAGGGAGCAGACTGCTTCACTGCCAGTCTGGTAGTCAGGGCTAGATCAGGGAGCAGACTACTTCACTGCCAGTCTGGTAGTCAGGGCTAGATCAGGGAGCAGACTGCTTCACTGCCAGTCTGGAAAGTCAGGCTAAAATCAGGGGCAGACTACTTCACTGCCAGTCTGGTAGTCAGGGCTAGATCAGGGAGCAGACTGCTTCACTGCCAGTCTGGTAGTCAGGACTAGATCAGGGAGCAGACTGCTTCACTGCCAGTCTGGTAGTCAGGGCTAGATCAGGGAGCAGACTACTTCACTGCCAGTCTGGTAGTCAGGGCTAGATCAGGGAGCAGACTGCTTCACTGCCAGTCTGGTAGTCAGGGGTAGTTCAGGGAGCAGACTGCTTCACTGCCAGTCTGGTAGTCAGGGCTAGATCAGGGAGCAGACTGCTTCACTGCCAGTCTGGTAGTCAGGGGTAGTTCAGGGAGCAGACTGCTTCACTGCCAGTCTGGTAGTCAGGGCTAGATCAGGGAGCAGACTACTTCACTGCCAGTCTGGTAGTCAGGGCTAGATCAGGGAGCAGACTGTCAGTCTGCCAGTCTATTGACCCGTCATCAGGTTGGATCACGTGACCCAAACGTCAGTAAGCTTGACTTAAACAAGTGAAGAATACTGATGGTTTCCTGACGTTTTGTTTATTCTCTATGTATATAAGAAATCCTACCTAACATAATAATAACTAAAATAATCATCGATATCGATAATAACAAAAATAGTAGTAGTAATACCATGGTATATTTTATATATTGACATTTAATAATATAATGATGAAAGTCTCTATTTTAGCTATAAATGGAGACTTTCGCGCTATAATATTAAGTGATAATCACATTCTCAGACAACAGTTAAATATTACAGAAAGATTTATCTCCAAGGTAAAACAAAGAAATTATAGGAAAATCTCAATAAGCAGCATGTTTGAGATGGGAATTTACTATACACTAAGTATATATTGCAAGCTTTCAAAACAAGGAGTCGTAGAGAAATTACCAGAGCAAGGAATTTTTTTTGAATGGGGGATCCGCCCCCTTTTTTTTTGAACTCCCTTTCGCCTCCCTCGGCCACCCTTTCCCATTTTTTTATGTTCCTCCACGTGACCCCGCTCGCTACCCCCTAAGGGCATATTTCATGGTGGGTTGCCAAATTTCCCGGGAGTGTTGCCAAAATTTTCGTCGGAGGTGATGCCAAATTTTCCAAATTTTTCATTTTTTTCGAGCGTTGCCAATTTTTTCAATTTTTTTTTCAATGTTTGGGTCTATCCCATTTTTTCAAACTAAGATATTTCCTCTACCATAGGGGAGATATCTTAGTATAAATTTTATCTCGATTTTCGAATTCGTATATAAGTAAATATTCGCACTTCTGGTAAACACCAATATGTCGCACTACGGTAAACATTCCCAGCCCTTCAGGGTTTACCACCAAATGGTTTGATTTCAAACGGTAAACACCAACAAGTCATAATACAGCTCTGGGATCCAATTTTTAGAGTTAATACCCTGGTATACTTTACCACCAAATTGCGTGTTAACTTTGGATAACATATTTTGCGCTAAACACCTATGTGTTTTAGTGCTCTGGAGTTACACATTTTTAGAGTTATTAAGATATAGATGTTTCAATACAGAGGTAATGCAAATAAGTGGTAATACAAGTGGTAAATGAATACACATATTAATTTCACAAATTTTTATTTGTTACATATTTCAATACAAAAGATACATATTACATCAAAAAGATACATAATACATCAAAAAGATACATAATACATCAAAAAGATACATAATACACCAAAAAGATACATAATACATCAAAAAGATACATAATACATCAAAAAGATAAATAATACATCAAAAAGATACTTAATACATCAAAGAGATACATTTTCTCCAGTACACACATTTTTACAACTTTTTTCAACTTCGTCACAGTTTTTATATACATCATAGTGGAATATTCACAACTGTTATGTACAACACAGCGGGGAGTTAGTTTAGTCTCCTGTGTTTAGATGCTGGAATATCAGGGTGTCCATCAGGGTGTCCATCAGGGTGTCCATCAGGGTGTCCATCAGGGTGTCCATCAGGGTGTCCATCAGGGTGTCCATCAGGGTGTCCATCAGGGTGTCCATCAAGGTGTCCATCAGGGTGTCCATCAGGGTGTCCATCAGGGTGTCCATCAGGGTGTCCATCAGGGTGTCCATCAGGGTGTCCATCAAGGTGTCCATCAGGGTGTCCATCAAGGTGTCCATCAGGGTGTCCATAAGCCAAGGAATGTTTGGTTTTCAAGTGATGCCTTTTATCATCAAAGGCCGACAATCCTCTCTTTTTAATCTTTACTCTACATATCTCTCCTGTGACATTACTAATAGACTTACAGTTCAATAGTTCTTTATAAACTTTAACGAAAACATTTTTATACCACCATGAGTTAACAATGGCCGTAAATGTCTCTACTGACATTACTTGTTCTTCCAGTGATCTTCACAGTATACATTTTTGCTTTTAGAGCAACCAACTCATTAATATTATAACTCATTTCAGATTTCAATTCTCCTAACTCACCTTTCCTACTGTTATCATATAATGGATGATCATGACTCAAATTTGAAAGTTCATATATTATACCAACAGTTTACTGTTCAATTCGAGGAATCGGTATCACTGTACAATAGTTTTATATCATCTCCATAATGCTATTTTAAGACTTTATACCAAAAATAATACAATAATAAAAATACGAAACAAAAAGATTGATCACCAGTTAATTTCGGTTTGGTGAATATGCAAATCCCTTTGTCTTGGATCAAATACTTAATATTTTTTAAAAAGGGGTCACCGACATCTCTAGTAAATGTTTTCTCATCCTTTATATATTTATAGGTCTCACCATACTTTGTGATATTAAGTAATTATTTACCGTAAATGGCATTGTTAGTCAGCTTAAACTTGATGGAGCATTGTGTAGTAGTTTGTTATTCAATATTAGTTCTAATGAAGGGCTCTAATGTTTTTGCCTGATTATATTTATATACTTCATGAACCTTTTCTATCTCCAACCCAAGAACCATTAAAAGATGAAGTAATTCCAACCTCACTAGATAATGTTTCTGTGGAAGATGGGCAGCCACTAATTTCGTATTAAATCTGGGTATCTTTCTACTTTCATTTTTCAAAACAGACTCAGAATAAGGAGATAACATGTCTTCTGATATATTCATGTGTGATAATATCAAGGGAAGTTCACTGTACGTCTAGCTACCTCAGGATTCACTGGTTTGGTGTCACATTCAATACAATAATAACCTTTATCCCCTCACATGATCCGTTAGTTAACCACAAATCAAGGAATCAAATCTTTTCTTCATCCGATAATTTTCTTGTACCATTGTGTGGTAGAGCTTCAACCATAACACTGGTACACAGTGAATTAAAGTTAAGATATACAATATGAGTACCCATCCCACTCTATCAAAACTGGGGTTAATTTAGAATTTATCCGCCTTGGTATATTGTTTGAATCCCCCTTTGAGATCACCTCTGCTTCTGACTCTCGCCCTGGCAGGTCATAGCAGCTCTCCCTACTTACTGTGTCTCCCTACGATCCCCGTTAGGGAGGGGAACCTTTACCAGCGTCGTCTTCGCCTTTACTTGCACAATGAGCAACGCAAATCGTGTAAAGATCAAGCCAAACAGTGGTACCGTTGATGATTCAACGAAGCTTGCTCTTGCAACTGTTGTGCAGGGAGCATTGCATGTGAAATTCAACTCTATTTTATCACTCAAAGAAGCATTCACTGTTGTGTGTCACGATGATGCTGAAGCAGAGAAGTTACTCACCACAGAAGCCACCACTACTCTTACTGCTCAAGGGTTTACTGTTACATCTTCTCCTGCCCTCAGGGCAAGGAAATCAGTATTCCTAAAAAAAACTGGATAAGATTTTGACCTCTCAACCAATTGTTGAACTCAAGTCATCTATAGAAACTCAAAATACTTGGGCTACTGTTGACAGCATTACCAAAATCCCGAATTCATCGTCTATGCTCAAGGTCACCTTCACCGACGTGAACATGGCTGCCACTGCTCTGAACGAAGGTCTTGCTGTCTACTACTACTACATCAGTCCCACCTACATAGAAGCAGAGAGATACCACTACATCCAACATTGCTGGAACTGTTATTCATACCATCACACCACCAAAGCATGTCCAGCAAAAGACAAGAAGTTCTGCACTACACGTGGTAGTGAGGGACACACCTTCAGTTCCTGCACCGCTGATGCTCCAACACAACCAGCGTGTTTAAACTACAAAAGTAATGATCACCATACACTGGCAGCAAAATGTCCTACAAGAAAGGATATTTATTTTTTTATTATCACACCGGCCGATTCCCACCAAGGCAGGGTGGCCCGAAAAAGAAAAACTTTCACCATCATTCACTCCATCACTGTCTTGCCAGAAGGGTGCTTTACACTACAGTTTTTAAACTGCAACATTAACACCCCTCCTTCAGAGTGCAGGCACTGTACTTCCCATCTCCAGGACTCAAGTCCGGCCTGCCGGTTTCCCTGAATCCCTTCATAAATGTTACTTTGGTCACACTCCAACAGCACGTCAAGTATTAAAAACCATTTGTCTCCATTCACTCCTATCAAACACGCTCACGCATGCCTGCTGGAAGTCCAAGCCCCTCGCACACAAAACCTCCTTTACCCCCTCCCTCCAACCCTTCCTAGGCCGACCCCTACCCCGCCTTCCTTCCACTACAGACTGATACACTCTTGAAGTCATTCTGTTTCGCTCCATTCTCTCTACATGTCCGAACCACCTCAACAACCCTTCCTCAGCCCTCTGGACAACAGTTTTGGTAATCCCGCACCTCCTCCTAACTTCCAAACTACGAATTCTCTGCATTATATTCACACCACACATTGCCCTCAGACATGACATCTCCACTGCCTCCACCTTCTCCTCGCTGCAACATTCATCACCCACGCTTCACACCCATATAAGAGCGTTGGTAAAACTATACTCTCATACATTCCCCTCTTTGCCTCCAAGGACAAAGTTCTTTGTCTCCACAGACTCCTAAGTGCACCACTCACTCTTTTTCCCTCATCAATTCTATGATTCACCTCATCTTTCATAGACCCATCCGCTGACACGTCCACTCCCAAATATCTGAATACGTTCACCTCCTCCATACTCTCTCCCTCCAATCTGATATTCAATCTTTCATCACCTAATCTTTTTGTTATCCTCATAACCTTACTCTTCCTGTATTCACCTTTAATTTTCTTCTTTTGCACACCCTACCAAATTCATCCACCAATCTCTGCAACTTCTCTTCAGAATCTCCCAAGAGCACAGTGTCATCAGCAAAGAGCAGCTGTGACAACTCCCACTTTGTGTGTGATTCTTTATCTTTTAACTCCACGCCTCTTGCCAAGACCCTCGCATTTACTTCTCTTACAACCCCATCTATAAATATATTAAACAACCACGGTGACATCACACATCCTTGTCTAAGGCCTACTTTTACTGGGAAAAAATTTCCCTCTTTCCTACATACTCTAACTTGAGCCTCACTATCCTCGTAAAAACTCTTCACTGCTTTCAGTAACCTACCTCCTACACCATACACTTGCAACATCTGCCACAAGAAAGGATATTATGAAGAAAACACAAGATGCAGCAAATAAAAAACCTACTAACAACACACCAACGTTTGCCGCAATTGCAAAGTTACAAGCAGACACTACAAAATTACTTCAAGCATCTACTCAGCCCGCCTCAACCACCATCACTCCTCCAACATGTGACGTAACGAAGATCCACTATTGTCTACTATACGCTCACATGCAGAACATGGCTGTACCTGGATCGTTTAACTCTACCATCAACGAGTTATTTGCATTAAATAGCATGCCATCATTCACATTTCCAGCATCTCCACCTTCTGAAGAAATTCTCAAATTCACCAAGGACTTAATCAACACCTCTGCTGCAGTAGTTCCAACACCACCAACAACTAGTGACGTCACTCCAACAACGTACAATAAGAAGCCTCCACCGCCACTACTCAATTGAAACCGACCAATCAGAAGCCTTGCCACCTGAAGCATCTTCCTATTCGTCTACAAGAAAGAAAAACCAACATGTTACGACTCTCGTCAAGAAAAAAAATGAAGATGAAGATACAGACGAAAAAACATACTGTACATGGCCTGGAATCAATTTTTACACTACAGAAAAATATCCTCAAGATATGCTGCTTTCTGAACTCCACTCTCACCTCATCCAAAAGAAAGTCAAGTTTACCACCGATTCTTCTCGTACAGTTGAACTTTCTAATCTTATAAAGTACATTGAAGAACGATCTCAAGAGTCCCACTTACGACACTTGCTAACACGTACAGATATCATCCCTATACAACGATTTAAACGTCTTGAGAAGGGAACTCAATTCCAATTTCCAGTACACATCGTAAAACAACGTCACAACTCCAAGTAACCACAAAGTCACTATGAAGTGACCAATCAAAAATAAGCTCCTTCCTTGTCGCTTGCAGCCACCTATCACCATCAAGTCGCAGTTTTCTTCCATCCAGCAAGATGCAGTCAGCACCTGCAGAGTTCCTGTTGCCTTCTACATCGTCTTCGTCAGTGTTTCTCCAGGCTTAGCAGATGGGTCTAGTCCTGACTCCTCTCTTCGACTCAAGACATTCCTCTCACCGTCTATTCTTCGCCCTGTCTCCAATTGCCCCTCGCCCCTCGTGGGTCCTTACCTGTGAGTTCTCTGTTCTGTTCTGTAATTCATGGGAATGTAACATATCTAATTTTACTTTTATTTTTAACAAAAAAACATCCATAATGAAAGAGGGTAAACTGATATAATTACTAATGTCTAAATTATAAATATCTTTGAGTGTTTTACGCCACTTCATGAAGATATCAGTTAACAATCCCACATCTGTTTTGAGAAACAACATCAAGTAATCACGTAAAGTCTTGTATTTCCCCCAAATGGACAACTTTCACAACATGGTCATAATCATCATGGCTAATGTGACTGTTTCTCAATGACTTAAAAATTTTCTCTTGGCAACTTTGTTTCCTCGAATTTTTTTAAACTGTCAATATAGTCATAACACAGCACCTGTTTTCCTTTACATAATAAGAGATCACTTCCTTAGGTGCGTCCTTGAGAATGATTACCTGCCTTAATATCCTGTTCTGCTAAACTGGAAAGAGTTTCATTTAACAAACTCATAGAATCCTGAGATCTAACACAACCAATGTCTACTTTTAAGAATTTAAGTGTTTGTCTCGAATGACCAACAATTTCATATTTATCCAGTGTTAAGTCTTTTAAAATTACCTCTAAATCATAGGATATGTTATGACTAAACATTTATAGCCTATCTCTTTTATCTTTACATTGCAGATTGCAAGGAACACAATGTGCTCCGATACAATTACTGAATTGTGTCCTGTGATCATGGTGGCGATACTTGGATTTTGCATCTAGGAAGGTTACACAGCATAATTCACACGTGTTTTGCGAATCAAATCGCATTTCATCTTTCCCATTCATATCGATATCATAATACCTTCTGCTCTTTATCCCACCTCATTCTTTATTGACATTTAAAACAAAGTTGTGGCAGTGTTCTCCCCCTCGTAACCTTTAACAGAAATCACAGTTTCTTCCCGATCAAATATTACGTAACAATAAGCAATGGCTTTATGTCGTGCTTCAATTTTGACTGCCGGGGATGTATGATGAAGAGAGCTATCAAAATCATAAACTCATATATATATTCGCTAGAATGGGCATGACTATAATTTTTAAAATGGACAGTTGATTCTTGTGGAGGTAATACGAGGGTTTGGTTGATCTTACATCCAACTTCGTTTAAAACTAACTCCTCCTGTGTAACTTCATTAAACAACTATGAGATATTATTCCTAAATTCCTTATTACCCTTACGGCACCTGGCCACATAAACCCCATCCTTACCCTGTCTAAGCTGATAAACATATAATGAAACCTTATTTTTCTTTTCCAACAATGCTAACTTGTCACGAGTAATGGAAAATTCTTCTATAGAAGTTTTTGCATGGTGAAGACATCCTCCCCAACTATTCACAAGCTTGGATATATCACACCAATTCTTGCCCATTTTGTGATAATTATATGTGGAAACAGCGCGCAGTACACACATCATCTATCTCTGGATCAAAAATTTATTGTCTACCTCTCAACTTCTTCGGGTAATCCATATATGACTCGAGTTGTACTCTGAACTAAATTATTCAGTATGATCTATATTCCACCCCGAACCTTCCCTGTCTTGTAATTTTGTCTTAATTTTTTTCTAATATTACGTCCACTTATCGATCAAAGACTTCTGAAATTTTCTCTTCACTTACAATCTCATTTTTTTTTTATTCGCCGGTATTCTCCCGGCCCGGGTCTTTTCCAAGAGTGGTGACGCGGCCTTGGCTCCGTATCTGGGGAATTACATACTGGCCAATTTAATCTTCGCCTGATATGTTTTGCCTCAGGTTCTTAATAACTACAATTGGATGAATTCTGAGTGACACCCTATATACATGTAAGAACATCCCCAAATCTCTCTCATATGCTGAAAGGATGGTATATTTCTGCACTGTATGTCTACCTCTAATAATTTTGTATGTACGTCACATGTTCTGGGTACCAATCTTCCTGGGTTGAGGATTGATCCGACTAGCGTTGCGATGCTCCTCAGGTCTCATCACCCCTCAAATTGTTCGAACACTGCTGGGAGTTGCGAGGCACTGTGGTGAGAAGCATTACTCTCCAGACTATGTGTGGTACCGCAGTCACTGTGGTGAGAAGCATTGCTCTCCAGACTATGTGTGGTACCGCAGTGACTGTGGTGAGAAGCATTACTCTCCAGACTATGTGTGGTACCGCAATCACTGTGGTGAGAAGCATTACTCTCCAGACTATGTGTCGTACCGCAGTCACTGTGGTGAGAAACATTACTCTCCAGACTGTGTGGTACCGCAGTCACTGTGGTGAGAAGCATTACTCTCCAGACTGTGTGTGGTACCGCAGTCACTGTGGTGAGAAACATTACTCTCCAGACTATGTGTGGTACCCCAGTCACTGTGGTGAGAAGCATTACTCTCCAGACTATGTGTGGTACCCCAGTCACTGTGGTGAGAAGCATTACTCTCCAGACTATGTGTGGTACCGCAGTCACTGTGGTGAGAAACATTACTCTCCAGACTATGTGTGGTACCGCAGTCACTGTGGTGAGAAGCATTACTCTCCAGACTATGTGTGGTACCGCAGTCACTGTGGTGAGAAGCATTACTCTCCAGACTGTGTGGTACCGCAGTCACTGTGGTGAGAAGCATTACTCTCCAGACTATGTGTGGTACCGCAGTCACTGTGGTGAGAAGCATTACTCTCCAGACTATGTGTGTTACCGCAGTCACTGTGGTGAGAAACATTACTCTCCAGACTATGTGTGGTACCGCAGTGACTGTGGTGAGAAACATTACTCTCCAGACTGTGTGGTACCGCAGTCACTGTGGTGAGAAGCATTACTCTCCAGACTATGTGTGGTACCGCAGTCACTGTGGTGTGAAGCATTACTCTCCAGACTATGTGTGGTACCGCAGTCACTGTGGTGAGAAACATTACTCTCCAGACTATGTGTGGTACCGCAGTCACTGTGGTGAGAAGCATTACTCTCCAGACTATGTGTGGTACCGCAGTCACTGTGGTGAGAAGCATTACTCTCCAGACTATGTGTGGTACCGCAGTCACTGTGGTGAGAAGCATTACTCTCCAGACTATGTGTGGTACCCCAGTCACTGTGGTGAGAAGCATTACTCTCCAGACTATGTGTGGTACCCCAGTCACTGTGGTGAGAAGCATTACTCTCCAGACTATGTGTGGTACCCCAGTCACTGTGGTGAGAAGCATTACTCTCCAGACTATGTGTGGTACCGCAGTCACTGTGGTGAGAAGCATTACTCTCCAGACTATGTGTGGTACCCCAGTCACTGTGGTGAGAAGCATTACTCTCCAGACTATGTGTGGTACCGCAGTCACTGTAGTGAGAAACATTACTCTCCAGACTATGTGTGGTACCGCAGTCACTGTGGTGAGAAACATTACTCTCCAGACTATGTGTGGTACCGCAGTCACTGTGGTGAGAAGCATTACTCTCCAGACTATGTGTGGTACCCCAGTCACTGTGGTGAGAAGCATTGCTCTCCAGACTATGTGTGGTACCGCAGTGACTGTGGTGAGAAACATTACTCTCCAGACTATGTGTGGTACCGCAGTGACTGTGGTGAGAAACATTACTCTCCAGACTATGTGTGGTACCTCACTCAGAAACATTAATGGTCTGAGAGGGATTATCAGCATTCATCTCATTTTCTGCGAGGGAAAAATACAACTCATTTTCTACGTGTGAAAAATATTTTTTCGATGTACAATGTCAAGAATATAACGCTATTTTTTATGCACACTTTAGAAAGTCAGGAATATAACACTAATTTTTATACAAAGTCTGGAATATATAAACTTACCTTTTTCTGTAGCCTTCTCTCATAATGCATTCACTCGATCTAGCTCGGATTTTAATGCCTTTAATTTTCCACTGTGAATTTCCTCTTGTTGCATATCACCACCACTCTTAATAACAGATATCGATCTTGTTAATGATCTCTTCCTCTTGATCATGGAGTCCTTGAATTTCATGTTGATTCTTTTCTTAATATCTGTTATGAAGTATTCTCATATTATTCTCATTCCTTATAACATCCACAATGTTCACAACTTTCACTTGTCACAACTCTCACACAGGTCACAAGTCACGCACACTATTGCAACATATTTTAAAAAAACCCCAACAGGTCACATTACCAGCTTGTTAACAACTCCCAATCAGTATACGGAGATTTCAATGCTATGGCAGATACAGTTCTACCCACAAAAACTCTCCTTGCTTCATGGCGGTATCCTCAGTGTTGAGTTTTGTCAACAATGTGCTCACGTTTGTAGTTAAAATGCCTCCAGAGGGACGCCTATGATCTCTAGAAAGAGGATTTGAAGTACATTTCCGAGCCGGCCAATGTCCATACCTCATCCCACGGGTGGTATTAATGAGGTCAAAGACTGACCACACACCTTCATCCACTAACTCCAATTCACACACACACACACACACACACACACACACACACACACACACACACACACACACACACACACACACACACACACACACACACACATACACACAAACACACTCACACACACACACACACACCCACACACACACACAAGACACTAGCTGAAAATTTGTTCTGAAGATGGGAAACCCTTAACGTATTTCTGGTGATATATCTTGAAACTCATTAACCTTACCTGCAGGAACTGTCTTCAATACTTCAAACACACACACATATTCTCATACAACTATAGACACACACACACACACACACATACATACATATACACACAGGCACAGTCACGCAGACGTGGGGGTACAAGGCTCCGAGAACCTTAGTGTTTTTAAGGCATGCAGTAACTGCTAGCAGTAATCAGTGGTAGTGACAACGACAATGAACAATACTACGAGTGATAACTATAGTTAGTAGTTAAAAAAAGTCGAGAGGAAGCCTGAAATCATTATTATTTCAAAGTGCCAAACAGTTGTGGGTCTACTAGGCACTGTTGCCACACAGATTCAAATATACAAAGATCAAAGTGAGTGTGGAAGCGGGTGTTCAAGAATTATGAGAGATTGGTCAACAAGTGAAATGTGAGGCACCATACAGTGAGAGTGAAAACGTTAATAAGCAATAGGAGAAAGAAAAAATAAAATATACAACAAGGGAAGGTGGAAGTAGGCCTGCTAAAGCAGTGACGTCACAACAGTTGTATGCCATTATGCATATAAAATGTAACACTGAATGTGAAGTGTATTCTGTAATAAGTGAAAAGTAAAATCACTTGAGGAACGCGGGATGCATGAACATATACGGTTATAAACATCACGGGAGAAGGATTTTCAAAATAGTGATAGAAGGCCTATGTACGACGACTACGTCATCAGCACCTGGCAAGTTGTCAGCGCACCGCTGCCAGCGCAAGTATTGCTCACCTATTGTGGTTGCATGTTGTGGGCTATGGATTCTAGTTTTGCATCACTGTTAGATACTGGTCACTCACTCCTGCAAGCTATTACCAGAATTACAGTAGAAATAGCATAGACGAGAGTGCAAGGAGTAAAACGGTAGTGAGGGATAACGTCAGACACTTAAGAAACTGAGACAAGCTAAATTTTACTACCTAGCTACTTTCTGTATTTTATAAGTTGAATTGATAAGTGTTAGAAGTGCTACTGGTAAGCTTTAGAATTACTGGTATTACTATCAGTATTTATTAGCAGTATGAATACTTAGAAGTAGGGGCACACATACACACACACACACACACACACACACACACACACACACACACACACACACACACACACACAGGAACAAGCACTCTACCTACCTCTCTCTACCTATCTCTCTCTCTCACTATCTACTCTCTCTCTGCCTATCTCTCTCTATATATCTCTCTCTTTACCTATCTCTCTACCTACCTCTCTCTCTCTCTTCCTATCTCTCTCTACCTATCTCTCTCTCTCCCCTTTCCCATCTCTCCCCTCTAACATCTCTTCCCTCTAACACCTCCCCCCTCTAACATCTCCCCCCCTCTAACATCTCCCCCCCTCTAACATCTCTCCCCTCTCTAACATCTCTCCCCCCTCTCCCTTTTCCCATCTCTCTTCCCCTCTCTCCTCCCTCTCTCTCTTCTCTCTTCCATCTCCCCCCTATCTCCCCCTTTCTCCCCCCATCCTCCCCCCTGTCTCTCCCCTTCTCTCTCCCACTCTCTCCTCTCTCCATCTCTCTCCCCTCTCTTCCTCCCCTCTCCTCTCTCTCTCTCTCTCTCTCTCTCTCTCTCTCTCTCTCTCTCTCTCTCTCTCTCTCTCTCTCTCTCCAGACTGTGTGGTACCGCAGTCACTGTGGTGAGAAGTATTACTCTCCAGACTATGTGTGGTACCGCAGTCACTGTGGTGAGAAACATTACTCTCCAGACTATGTGTGGTACCGCAGTCACTGTGGTGAGAAGCATTACTCTCCAGACTATGTGTGGTACCGCAGTCACTGTGGTGAGAAACATTACTCTCCAGACTATGTGTGGTACCCCAGTCACTGTGGTGAGAAGCATTACTCTCCAGACTATGTGTGGTACCGCAGTCACTGTGGTGAGAAGCATTACTCTCCAGACTATGTGTGGTACCGCAGTCACTGTGGTGAGAAACATTACTCTCCAGACTATGTGTGGTACCTCACTCAGAAACATTAATGGTCTGAGAGGGATTATCAGCATTCATCTTATTTTCTGCGAGGGAAAAATACAACTCATTTTCTACGTGTGAAAAATATTTTTTCGATGTACAATGTCAAGAATATAACACTAATTTTTATGCACACTTTAGAAAGTCAGGAATATAACACTAATTTTTATACAAAGTCTGGAATATATAAACTTACCTTTTTCTGTAGCCTTCTCTCATAATGCATTCACTCGATCTAGCTCGGATTTTAATGCGTTTAATTTTCCACTGTGAATTTCCTCTTGTTGCATATCACCACCACTCTTAATAACAGATATCGATCTTGTTAATGATCTCTTCCTCTTGATCATGGAGTCCTTGAATTTCATGTTCATTCTTTTCTTAATATCTGTTATGAAGTATTCTCATATTATTCTCATTCCTTATAACATCCACAATGTTCACAACTTTCACTTGTCACAACTCTCACACAGGTCACAAGTCACACACACTATTGCACCATATTTTAAAAAACCCCAACAGGTCACATTACCAGCTTGTTAACAACTCCCAATCAGTATACGGAGATTTCAATGCTATGGCAGATACAGTTCTACCCACAAAAACTCTCCTTGCTTCATGGCGGTATCCTCAGTGTTGAGTTTTGTCAACAATGTGCTCACGTTTGTAGTTAAAATGCCTCCAGAGGGACGCCTATGATCTCTAGAAAGAGGATTTGAAGTACATTTCCGAGCCGGCCAATGTCCATACCTCATCCCACTTATGGTATTAATGAGGTCACAGACTGACCACACACCCACACACCTTCATCCACCAACTCCAATACACACACACACACACACACACACACACACACACACACACACACACACACACACACACACACATACACACAAACACACTCCCCAAACAACACACACACACACCCACACACACACACAAGACACTAGCTGAAAATTTGTTCTGAAGATGGGAAACCCTTAACGTATTTCTGGTGATATATCTTGAAACTCATTAACCTTACCTGCAGGAACTGTCTTCAATACTTCAAAACACACACCATATTCTCATACAACTATAGACACACACACACACACACACACATACATACATATACACACAGGCACAGTCACGCAGACGTGGGGGTACAAGGCTCCGAGAACCTTAGTGTTTTTAAGGCATGCAGTAACTGCTAGCAGTAATCAGTGGTAGTGACAACGTCAATGAACAATACTACGAGTGATAACTATAGTTAGTAGTTAAAAAAAGTCGAGAGGAAGCCTGAAATCATTATTATTTCAAAGTGCCAAACAGTTGTGGGTCTACTAGGCACTGTTGCCACACAGATTCAAATATACAAAGATCAAAGTGAGTGTTTAAGCGGGTGTTCAAGAATTATGAGAGATTGGTCAACAAGTGAAATGTGAGGCACCATACAGTGAGAGTGAAAACGTTAATAAGCAATAGGAGAAAGAAAAAATAAAATATACAACAAGGGAAGGTGGAAGTAGGCCTGCTAAAGCAGTGACGTCACAACAGTTGTATGCCATTATGCATATAAAATGTAACACTGAATGTGAAGTGTATTCTGTAATAAGTGAAAAGTAAAATCACTTGAGGAACGCGGGATGCATGAACATATACGGTTATAAACATCACGGGAGAAGGATTTTCAAAATAGTGATAGAAGGCCTATGTACGACGACTACGTCATCAGCACCTGGCAAGTTGTCAGCGCACCGCTGCCAGTGCAAGTATTGCTCACCTATTGTGGTTGCATGTTGTGGGCTATGGATTCTAGTCTTGCATCACTGTTAGATACTGGTCACTCCTGCAAGCTATTACCAGAATTACAGTAGAAATAGCATAGACGAGAGTGCAAGGAGTAAAACGGTAGTGAGGGATAACGTCAGACACTTAAGAAACTGAGACAAGCTAAATTTTACTACCTAGCTACTTTCTGTATTTTATAAGTAGAATTGATAAGTGTTAGAAGTGCTACTGGTAAGCTTTAGAATTACTGGTATTACTATCAGTATTTATTAGCAGTATGAATACTTAGAAGTAGGGGCACACATACACACACACACACACACACACACACACACACGCACCACACACCACACACACAACACACACACACACACACACACACACACACACCCCCACACACACACACACACACACACACACACACACACACACGCACCACACCACCACACACCACACACACACACACACACACACACACACACACACACACACACACACACACACACACACACCACACACCACACACACACACACACACACACACCACACACACACACACACACACACACAAAACACACCATAAACACAAACATACAAAAAACCCACCCCCAAACAAAAACACCACCCACACACAACACACACACACCCCACACACACACAAACCACACACACACACACCCACACCCACACACAACACACACACACCCCACACACACGCCACCCCAAAACACACATACAACAGGCCTATGTCTAATCAAACATTGCCAAGGACCAAATGGAAAACAAACACCCCAAACATACAAAACCACACACCACCCACACCACACAAAACCACACACCCCACGCACACACACACATACACACACACACAAAACAAAATACACACAAAACACCACACACACCACACACACCACACACAAAACACACACACACAACACACACACCACACACACCCCACACACACACAAACACATACACAAAGCAAAGTTTTGAAAATGGGGAAAAGGGCACAGAAGACCAAGACAAAGTATAGGCTATGTGGCCAAAACGGGAAAAACCTCACTAAAGGGAGAAAGATTTTGGGGGTTTAGAAAATAAACACCGAGCATTTCCCCCGGAAGCACACAAAAATCAATAACTGTTTGCAGCATATGGGCCCTGGAAAAACCTGAAAAACAGCATCCGATACCTTAGTAAGGAATCATTAAAGACACTGTAAAAACCGTGTATGCAGGCCCAAAACTGGAGAATGCAGCACCTTTTTTGGAACCCGCACTTGAAAAAAGCACGCAAAAAACTAAGAAGTAAAAAAGGTTTTGCGACAAGGTTAGTTCCAGAGCAAAGGGGGAATGTCCTATGAAGAAAGATTAAGGAAATCGGCCTGACAAACATTTGGGGGACAGAGGGTCGGGGGGAGAAAAAGGGAATAACAAACATAAAAAATACTGCGGGGAAATAGACAAGGGGGAAACAAAACGGGATGTTTCCAGGGGGGGGACACAAAAAACAAGAGGCCAAAATTGGGAAGTTAAAAAACCCCAAATGAGACGAGAGATAGTAGGAAGTATTTCTTCAGTCATAGATTTTTAAGGGCAGCGAATAGCCTAGAAAATACGTAGTGGAGGCAGGAACCATACAAAATTTTAAGACGAGGTTTGAAAAAGCTCCGGGAGGGGGGGAGAGGGGAGGGCCCAGGAAAGCAACCGGGAAAGGGGGGGGCCAGGCTAAGCTCGCCCCCCTGCAACCAACAAATAGGTGAGAAACAAATGGGTTTGAACACACAGAAACCCCCACACACACAACACACACACACACACACACACACATACACACATACACACATCACACACCACACACACACACACCAAAAACACACACAAAATACCCCCAAACACACACACACACACACCACAAAACACACACACCAAAAAACCACACACACACACACACAACACACCACACACACACCCACACACCCCACCCCACACACCACACACCACACACCACACACACACATAAAATACACACACACACACACACACAAAACCACAAAAACCCCACAAACACCCCACCACACACACACACACACACACACACACACACAACCACACACACACACACACAAACACACCACAAAACACACAAAACCACACACCACACACCACAAACACACATACAACACACACATACACCCCCAAAACACCACACACACACACCCACACACACAACACCCCAACCCCACACACACACATACAAACAAACATACACACAAACCACACACACACACCCCACACACACACACACACACACACACCCCAACACACACCACACACAAAACACACACACACACCCACACACACACCCCCCACACGCACACCCCAACAACGGGCCTAGTGCTAATCGACTGTCCCCAAGGCCCAAAAGGTAACAAACCCAACACACACAACACCCCACCCCACACACACACACCAACACAAAACCCCACACACACACACCACACACACATCCCACCCCCACAAAACCCACATACCCACACACACACACATACACACATAACACACACCCCAAAACACACACCACACACACACACACACACACACACACACACACAAAACACACACCCCACACACAACACAATGCAAAGTATGAAGATGGGGGAAAGGGGCACAAAAAGACCACAGACAGAGTATAGGCTATGTGGCCAAAGACGGGAAAAACCCTTTCACTAAGAAAAGATTTTTGGGGTGAGTAAAAAACACCGAGTTGCCCTCCGGAATCACACATAAATCAATAACGGGCTGCACCCTTGGGCGCCTGGCAAACCGGGAGAACGCATTCCGATACCTTAGAAAGGGGAATCATTCAAGAAAATTTAAACCCCCCGTGTATGCGGGCCCCATACTGGAGAAAGGGAAAGGCACCTTTTTGGGAAACCCGAAACTTAAATAAAGCACGTCAAGAAACTAAGAAAGTAAAAAGGGTTTGGGGGCGACAAGGTTAGTTCCAGAGCAAAGGGGGAAAGTCCTATGAAGAAAGATTAAGGGAAATGGGCCTGACACACTGGAGGACAGGGGATCGGGGGAGCCATGATAACAAACATAAAAATTACTGCGGGGAAAGACAAGGTGGACAAAGAAAAGGATTTCCGGGAGGGACACAGAAACAAGAGGCAACAATTGGAATTTTGAAAACAAAAATTTAAGACAGAGAGAAAGTGGGAAAAGTTTTTCTTCAGCATGGGGAGTTGTAAGGAGGGGAATACCCCTTAAAAATTTAGGGAAGGGAGGCAGGAACCAAAACAAAATTTTTTAAGACGAGGTTGATAAAGCTCCGGGACGGGGAGAGAGAGGGCCCTTACAACCGTGAAGAGGGGGGCCCAGGGGGCTAAAAAACCGCCCCCCTGCAACCCCAAATGGTGAGTACAAAGGGGGGGGGGGGGTTGAGTAAAACACAGACACACCACACAAACCCCAAAACACACACACACACACCATACACACATACAGACATACACACCCCAAACACCCCAAAACACCAAAAACCCACACACACACACACATACACACACACACACACACACAAAACCACACACACCCACCCCACACACACAATATATATCCCAAAACCCCACACACACCACCCCTACACTAAAACACAAAACACAAAACACACTTTAACACACACACGCCCCACACCATACACACACACCCCCCAAACACACACACACACACCACACACCCCCACACATACACAACTCAGCACGCACCACACACACAACACACAACACACCTACACCACACACCTACACACAAAAACCTACCACATCGCAAAACCACACCCCAACACCCCACACACACACACACACACACACCAAAAACCCCAAAACCCCCACATACACAACACACACAAAACTTTACACAAACGAAACACACACACCACACACACACATAAAAACCCCAACCCCACATACAAAACCACACAACACACACACCACCCCACCACACACAAACACACACACACGCACAAAAAACCCACACACACCACACACACACACCAACACACACAAACACACACACATAAATATATATATACACACACACCACAAAAACGGCCCCACAAACACACAAAACACACACCCCACCACAAACACATATACACACCCAACCGCACACACAAAACACACCAACACACCACACACACACCCCACACACCAAAAACACAACACACATACCTCACGCACCACACCCCACACATAAACACCCCACACACATACATCACCCCAAAAAACATACACACACACCTACCACACCCACACCCCCACAAAACCCCACACACCACACACACCCCAAAACACATACACACACACACACACATACACATACCACACACACCCCCCCACACACCCCCATAACACAACACCATAAAAAAACTCACCAGCCCCAAAACACACACACACACCACACACCATACACACAAACAAAACACACCACACAAATACAGACAAAAACAATCACCCCATACACACGCACACACACAAACACACACAAAACCAAAACAAACAAAAACCCACACACACACAACATACACACACACAAATAACTGCTGCAGCATAGGGGCGCCTACAAACCCGGGAACACATTCCGACATCTTATTAAAAAGGGAACATTCAGGACCCTGAAACACCGTGTATTTTGGGGCGTATGCGGAAACCATTTTTGGAAAACCCACCCCTAGCCAAGCACGAAAAGAAACCAAAAGAAAGGAAAAGGGTTTCAACAAGACAAACCCAGACCCTAAGGGGGAAATGCCCCTACGAGGAGGGGTTAAAGGGGGAAATAAAACCTTCGAAAACGGGAAAGGACAGGAGAGTTTTGGGGGGACAAAAATAACGCCCAAAAAAAATACTAAAGGGGAAATTTACAAGGGGGAAACAAAAAACGGGAATGTTCCAGAATTGGACACAGTAAAAAGGGGGAAACACAGTTGGAAGCTGAAAAAACAGTGAATCACAGGGATGTTGGAAGTTTTTTTTTCAGCCACAGATTATCAGTAAGGGAAATTTTTTTTGGTAAGCGATGTAGTGGGGGGAAATTCCATACATAGCTTTAAGCAGAGGTATAAATAAAGCTAAAGGGCTCGGGGAGAGTGACCTAAAAGGGCGATCATGAAGAGGCGGGCCAGGACCCTCGACCGACCCCCCCCACCTCAACTGGGTTAAAGTACACCCCCACACACACACACATACCACACACACACACACACACACACACAAAAACCCACACACACACAACAAAACACAACAAAACACACACTTTACCAACACCACACACACACTCCCCACGCAAAACACACACACCACACACACACACAAAACACAACACACATACGTAACAAAACAACAATACACCCACACACATCCCCAAACACACACACACACACACACCACACACACAAAACTCACACACACCCCACATACACACACACACAAAAAACCCCACACAAAACCAACACACACAGAGGGGGAATCCAGTACGATAAAGTGAAGAGGGGGGGCCAGGAGCTGAGTCTCGACCCCGAAACCCAAAATTTGGGGGAAAAAAAACAATTAGGGGGGTACACACACAACACACAAAACCCCACCACACAAAACGGGGATAAAGGGAAATACTTGTCAGGAAGACAGCAGGGGAGTCATGGTACTTTGGCAGGTGTCAGATTGGGAAACCTGTGACCAGCGGGGTCCCACGGGGTCATAAAAAGGACCAGTGCTTTTTCGGGTATTTGGAACGACATGACAAAAGGAATAGACCGAGGTGCCCCCTGTTTGCAATGTCGTGAAGTTGATGAGAAGAATTCAAAACGACGAAGACCCAGGAAGAACTACAAAGGGATCTGGACAGGCTCCCGACCTGGTCAAGAAATTGGGCCCTCATGGATTTCCCAATTTCCCAAAAAAGGGTGAAAAAGTCATGAAGTTTTTGGAAAGGGGAAAAGAAGACCGCAGACGGAGTACATTTCTAGGGGGCCAGAGACTACCCAAAAATCACCAAGGAAAAATTTTTTGGGGTGGGGTATAACACCCCGGCACATCTCCTGAAGCGCACATCAAACCCAAAAAACTGCCCGCACATATTGGGGGGCCCCAGCAAAACCCCAAACAGGGATTCCGACATCTTAATAAGGGTCGTTCCGGGGCCCCGTAAAAACCCTGTACGTTTTCGCCCATATTGGACCCAAAGCGGCACCAGTTTGGAAAACCCCCACCTACCCCAAACACGTAAAAAAACAAAAGAAAGTGCAAAGGTTTGCAACAAGAAATAGTCCCAGAGCAAGAGGTTTTTCCTACGAGGAGAGGGAAAGGGAAAACAAACCCACGAACAAAATGGGGGGACAGAGAGATAAAGGGGGGAATGAAACGGGCAAAAAAAAATACTGAAGGAATTGACAAGGTTTTACAAAGACAGGATGTTCCAGAATTTGGGCAAAAAGTAACAAGGGGGCACAGATGGAAGTTAAGACACAGAAGAATCACCGGGGTGTTAGGAAAAAATTTTTTTCGGGCCCCAAATAGTCAGTAAGTGGGAAAAGTTTTTGGGAAACCATATTTGGAGGCAAAGGGTCCATACATAGCCCTTTAAGCAAGGATGATAAAGCTCAAAGGTTTTTGGGAGAGTGGAAAACCCAGTAAACGTCAGTGAAGAGGCGGGGCCGGGGCTCGGGCTCGACCCCCCCCAACCCAACTAGGGAGTACAACTAGGTGAGTACCCCAAAACACACACACACACCCCACACATACACATACACACACACCCCACAAAACATACACACCACACCCCCCCAACACAACACATACACAACCCCACACACACACACACACAAAGCACACACACACATTCGCACACTCACACACCCACAAAACCTAAAACACACACACCACACACACAAAACACACACATACACAAAACACACACACACCCCACAAAACACACACACAACCCACACTCACCCACACACAAAACCCCCACACACAACACACACTTTACACACACACACACACACATACACACACACACACATACACAAAAACACACCACACACGCACGCACATTATCCTCCCGAACACAAAAAAAATTAATTTGAGAAAAAAAGACTTTCCTGCAAACTGTCCGCAAACGGTACACACACAAGCACATACTTCATTCCCCATTTAAAACCCCAAGCAAAATACATTTAATTTCCCCCTAAACCCCCAAGCACATACATCCCTTCCCGGTATATACACAAACACAAAACATCATTTCCCGGTTTTAAAACACAAGCACATACATCATTCCACGATACACCCCAAGCAAAAATACCCTCATTTCCCAAAAAAACAAAACAAACACCTACATCATTCCAAAAAAACTCCCAAGCACATTTTAAAAACCCTTCCTGGTATACACACAAGCACATAATCATTTCCCGTATACACACAAACACATACATCATTTCCCCCTATACACACAAGCCATACCTCATTCCAAAGTAAACACACAAGCACATAAAAAATTCCAAATAAACACACAAGCACATACTCAAATTTCCCAAAAAAACTCAAAAAGCACATACATCATTCCTGGTATACACACAAGCACATATACATTCCCGGTATAAAACACAATCACATAAAAAATCAATTTCCCCGTAAAAACACACAAGCACATACATCAAATTTCCCAAAAAAACACACAAGCACATACAAACATTCCCAAAAAAAAAACCAACCCCATACTTTTATTCCAAATAACTCACAAGCACATACCTCAATTTCCAAAAAAACTCCCAAACCCCCAACAACATTCCTGGTATACACACAACACATACTTCAAATTTCCCCTTAAAAAACACAACACAACAAACACCAAATAAACACCAAGCCATACAAACCCTTCCAAAAAAAACACACAAGCACATACATCATTCCAAATAAACACACAAACCCCAAAACTCATTCCAAAAAAACTCACAACCATACATCATTTCCAAAAAAACTCACAAGGGACATACATCAATTTCCCGGTATACACACAAGCACATACTTTATTCCACTTTTACACACAAGCACATACAACATTCCAAATAAACCACAAGCACATACATCATTCCTGGTTTTACCCACCCAAACACAACATCATTCCCCCCCCTTAAAAACACAAGCACATACATCATTCCCAAAAAAACCCCCAAGGGACAAAACCTCATTCCCAAAAAAACACACCCAAACACATACATCATTCCAAAAAAAACACACAAACACATCCCTCATTCCCAAAAAACCCCACAACCATACATCATTCCCCCTAAACACATAAAACACATAACATCATTCCTGGTATAACCACAAGCACATAACCCTTTTTCCACTTAAACACACAAGCCCCTACATCATTCCCAAATAAACACACAAGCACAACATCATTCCACCCAAAAAACATAAGCCATAAAATTTTCCCGGTATACACACAAGCAAAAATACCCTCATTCCCCCGTATACACACAAGCAAAATACATCAATTTCCAAATTTAAAAAAACAAGCACATACATCATTCCAAATAAACACACAAGCACATAAACATTCCAATAAACACACAAGCACATACATCATTCCAAATAAACCCCAAAAAAAGGGACTACATCATCCAAAAAAAAACCACAAGCACATACTCATTCCAAATAAACACACAAGCACATAAAATCCCTTCCAATAAACAAAACCCAACACAAAATCATTCCAAATAAACACACAAAAACAAAAAGATCATTCCAAAAAAACCCCAAAAAGGCCCCAACAAATTTCCCTTTAAAAACACAAACACATACATCCCTTCCCAAAAAAACAAACAAGGGCCCTACATCATTCCAAATAAAAAACACAAGCACATACATCAAACCCAAAAAAACACACAACACCTACATCATTCCAATAAACACACAAGCACAAACACATTCCCCAAAAAAACACACAACACATACATCCTTCCAAAAAACACACAACACATACATCAATTTCCCAAAAAACCCACAAACACATAATCATTCCAAATAAACACCCCAACACATACATCATTCCAATAAACACCAAGCAAAATACATCTTCCAAATAAACACACAAGCACATACAACATTCCCAAAAAAAACACACAACACATAAATCATTTCCCAAAAAAAACACAACACATACATCAAATTCCAAATAAAAACACAAGCACAAACATCAATTTCCCAAAAAACACCCAAGCACATAAAAACATTCCAAATAAACACAACAAGCACATACATATTCCAAAAAACACACGCACACATCTACTACACCATCTTTCACAAAAAAGCCACATGATACCTTTTACCGGCTTACCACACGAACCCCAAAATGATTATCGATGCAATTTAGACAATTAAAATAATTTTTTTGTTGGTAAAAGGAAGACAAATAGAATTCGGGGGAAACAAAAAAAAAACAACCCGTGTAAACCCTGGGGCCCCAAAAAACATGGGGAAAAAAATCCCCCAAACCCCACAAAAGAGAGAGAGAGTGGGTGAAAAAAATGACGATTTGCGAAATAAATTTTCTTGCCTTTTCCCGTCTTTTACCTTTTGGTGAGTTAAATTGCTTTTAACTTTTCCTGAGGGCTTTTCTCCACCCACTAACTGGGGACTTTTAAAGCAAGTTCATACTAAATTTGAAACCCCTTTTTTAAAACGAAAAATTCCCCAATTTTTTGTTTATATCTTACCCTTTAGTAATTTTTTTGTGCCACACAATAAAAACTTCCATTACGGGATGGTGATTAAGGTGGCGGACCTGGTTGGGGGCGTTTGGGGATGGGAAGATGCCAAAAAATTATGGGGCGAACTTGAGCTGAGGGGATGGACGGAGGGGAAGTATAACGGACCCGGGGGTTAGAGTGGTTTGGGGCTTTGGGGGTGAGGGGAGGACTGGGGGAAAGGGGGGTGGGCTTGGGGGTGAAGGGGAAGGACTGGTGGTGAGGGTGGGGGACTGGCGGTGAGAGTGAAGGGCTGGGGGAAAGGGTGGGGACGGTGGTAAATGATGGACTGGTGGGAAGGGTTTGGGGACTGGGGTGAGAGTGAAGGGGCTGGTGGAAAGGGTGGTGGACTGTGGGAGAGTGATGGACTGGTTTAAAGGGGGGTGGCCCGGTGGGGAAGTGATGGGGCAAAGGGGGAAAGGGTGGTGGGCTGGTGGTGAGAGGATGGACGGTGGAAGGTTGGTGGCCCGGGGGAAGTGGGCTGGTGGAAAGGGGGGGGACTGGGGGTGGGGTGATGGGCGGTTTAAAGGGGGGTGGGCTGGTGGTGAAAGTGATGGACTGGTGGAAAGGGGGGGACAGGTGGTAAAAGTTTAAGGACTGGGGAAAAGGGGGGTGGACTTGGGGGGGTGAGAGTGATGGGGCTGGGGAAAGGGGGGGGACCCGGTGGTTAGAGTGATGGACGGTGGTAAGGAAAGGTGGACTGGTGGTGAAAAGTGAAAGGACTGGTGGGGAGAGTGATGGACCCGGTAAAAGGGGGGGACTGGGGTGAGAGGATGGGCGGTGGGAAAAGGGGGTGGAACGGGGGTGAGAGTGATGGACTTGGGGGTAAGGGTGGTTGGGCTGGTGGGGAGAATGAATTTTGGGAAAAAGGTGGGGGGTGGGCTGGTGGGGAGAGTAATGGGCGGGGGGAGGGGTGATGGGCTGGGGCCCCGGGGTGATGGACTGGTGGTGAGAGTTATGGACTGGTGGTGAGATGAGGAAAAGGGGGTGAAAGGGGGGGGAAAAGGGGGGAGGGGTGAAGAATTTGGCGGAGGAGTGACGGACTGGGGGATGAGGGTGATGAGTCGGGGGTGAGGGTGAAAGGGCTGGTGGTGACTTTTAGGATTTGGGGGTGAGAGTGATGGGCCTTTTGGGGGGAAGGGAAGGACGGGTGGTGAGGGTGATGGAAAAATGGGGGGGGATGAAAGGACTGGTGGGAGAGGGGAAAGGACGGTGGGGGGGGGATGGACTGTTGGTGAAGGGGATGGGCTGGTGGGAGAGTGTGGGCTGATGGGAAAGGGGAGGGACTGGAGGGGGGATTAAGGGCCCGTGTTTCCAAAAATCCCTTGCCCCTCAGAAAAACCCCTTTCCACACTTCCCTTTCTGGGATGGACTGGTTTGAGGGTGATGGACGGTGGTGATGGGGGATGGGCTGTGTGAGAGTGGGTAGACCTGGGGTGAGGGGGAAAGGACTGGGGGGTAGGGGGATATACTTTGTGGTGAGGGTGAAATACGGCGGTTACGGGGGACGGACTATGGGAAAGGGTGAAGGGCGGTGTGAGGGGGATGGATTGGTTGTGAGGGTTTTGGACTAGTAGGGAGGGTTTAAGGACTATGTTTTCCCAAAGGGCCATCGGGGTCCTCGCAGATGAACCCCTTCCACACTTCCCATGATGGGAAAGGGAAAGTTTTGGGGAGGGGGTGGACTTTTGGGAGGGTGATGGACTGGTGGTGAGGGTGTGGACTGGGGTGAGGGTGGTGGGCTGGGGTGAGGGAAATGGACTGGGGTGAGGGTATTGGGTGGGGTGGTGGTGAACTGGGGTGAGGGGGGTGGGCTGGTGTGAGGATGATGAACTGATGGGAGGATGAAGGGCTGTGTTTTTTTTTTTTTTCCCGAAGTTTCCCTCTGTTCCCCTCAAAGAACCCCCCCCACTTACCCTTGCTGGGATGGACTGGTTTGGGGGGGGTGATGGTCTGGTGGTGAAGGGTAGGACAAATGATGGAATTGGGGCTGGGGGCGAGGGGGATGGACTAGTTTGGGGAGGGTTTATGGGCTGGTGGTGAAGGGGAGGACTGGTGGGAGGAAAAGAAAAGGAAATGTGTTTTTTAAAGCCATCTTGTCCCCTCAGAACTCCCCCCCACTTAAAATTTCCTTTTTGATAGACCGGTGGTAGGGTGATGGGCTGGTATTAAAGGGTGAGGACTGACGGGGAAGGGGATGGGCTGGGGGTGAGGTGATGGGCTATGGGGGGGATGAAGGGGCCGGGGGGAGGGTGGGTGACTGGTGGTGAGGGGGATTTGGGGTAGGGTGATAGACTGTTTGGGGATTTGAAAGGACTGGTGGGGAGGGTGAGAGACCGGTGGGGGGGGGTGAAGGACTGTGTTTCCCAGAAGTCCATCCCGTGGCCCCCCCAATGAACAAACCCCTTTCCCCACTTTACTTGGGGGCTGGTGGTGAAAGGGGATGGGTCTGGTGGTGAAGGTGATGGACTAGTTAAGGGAATGGCCGGTGGTGATGGGGATTGGGCTAGTGCTGAGGGGATTTGGCTTTGTGGGGAAGGTGATGGACCCGGTGGGGGGAGGATTAAGGACTGTGTTTCCAGAAGCCATCTGTGGGGCCCCTCAGATGAACTCCCTTCCTCAAATTCCCCTTTCTGGGGATGGCTGGGGGTGAGGGGGAAGTACTGGGGGTGAGTGTGAAGGGCTAAAAGGTTTATGGTCTGGGGGGGAGGGTGAAGGACTGGTTTTTTAAAAAGTCCATCTGTGTCCCCTTTAGAAGAACTCCTTTCCCCACTTCCCTTGTTGGTGATGGACGGGAGTGAGGGGATGGTCCCGGTGGGGAAGGTTAGGCACTAGTAAGGTAATGGACTGGTGGTGAGGGTGAATTTGGGCTAGTGCTTAGGGTGATGGGGTTTTGGGGGAAAGGGGATGGGCTGGTGGTGGGGGGTGGGGGGGCTGGGGTGTGGGGTTTTGTGTTTTGGTGGTGTTGTGTTGTGTGTTTTTTTTCCCCCAGTTTCCCCCTGTCTCCAGAAGTCCATCGCGGGGCCCCCCAAAGAACTCCCTTTTCCCCCTTCCCCCGGGTCAGCAGGTTTTGGCCCCTCCCCGGACCTTGTTGATAGGGAACTTGGTCTTGTCTACTGGTTTTCTGCCGAGACGTCCAGGGGTTGAATTCCCGGAGGGGGCACAGAAAACCGCGTCCTGAAAATACATCCACCAAGAAAAGCCTGGAACGTAAGCACAAGACGAGACTGAGCTGCCCCCCAACTCGGGCCCCCAAGCTGAGGTTACTGGGTAATTTAAAATCCGGACTTCCCATTTAAAGTTTCATATTGGGAATTTTCTTAAAATTTTTTTTTGTTTTTTTCTTACTTAGCCCGTTAAGCTTTTAATTCGTCCATATGTCCAAAAAAAAGCATATTTTTTGTAGCTTTTCATGAAGTCTATACACACAACCCACAACACAACACAAACACACACAACACAACACAACCCCACACACACACACCCAAAACACACACCCCACACACACACACACACACCCACACAGTGGGGCAAGAAATGGAGGAAAAACAGTAAAAGAATGATGGAAAGGGCAACAAAGTGCAAGGGAGGGAGAGGAAAGTTTTTTTTTCCCAAGGGAAAAAGGAAAAAATAAAGGGAAAACCAAAACGAGTCCCGGTTTTACCCGAAGGTAAAGGGGGGCAAAAACTAAGTGCAACAGAGAATGGAAAAGGTACAGGAGGCATAGGACCCAGGAAAACAAGGAGATTAGTAGAAGAGCCAGAAACGAGTATGCACAGATAAGGAGGGAGGCCCAGCGACAGTATGAAAACGACATAGCATCGAAAGTCAAATCTGACCCGAAACTGCTGTATAGCCACATTAGGAGGAAGACAACAGTCAAGGACCAGGTGATAAGGCTGAGGAAAGAAGGTGGAGAACTCACAAGAAACGATCAAGAGGTATGTGAGGAGCTAAACAAGAGATTTAAGGAAGTATTTACAGTAGAGACAGGAAGGACTCTGGGGGGACAGACCAGACGGGGACACCAGCAAGGAATACACCAACAAGTGTTGGACGACATACATACAGATGAGGAGGAGGTGAAGAAACTGCTAAGGGACATCGATACCTCAAAGACAATGGGACCAGACAACATCTCCCCGTGGGTCCTTAGAGAGGGAGCAGATATGTTGTGCGTGCCACTTACCACAATCTTCAACACATCCCTGGAAACTGGGCAACTACCTGAGGTATGGAAGACGGCAAATGTAGTTCCCATTTTTAAGAAAGGAGACAGAAAAGAGGCACTAAACTATAGACCTGTGTCATTGACGTGTATAGTATGCAAAATTATGGAGAAGATTATCAGGAGGAGAGTGGTGGAGCACCTGGAACGGAACAGGAGTATAAATGCCAACCAGCACGGATTCACGGAAGGCAAATCCTGTGTCACAAACCTTCTGGAGTTTTATGATAAAATAACAGAAGTAAGACAAGAGAGAGAGGGGTGGGTTGATTGCATCTTCTTGGACTGCAAGAAGGCCTTTGACACAGTTCCTCACAAGAGATTAGTGCAGAAGCTAGAGCATCAGGCGCATATAACAGGAAGGGCACTGCAATGGATCAGAGAATACCTGACAGGGAGGCAACAACGAGTCATGGTACCTAATGATGTATCACAGTGGGCACCTGTGACGAGCGGGGTCCCACAGGGGTCGGTCCTAGGACCAGTGCTATTTTTGGTATATGTGAACGACATGACGGAAGGGTTAGACTCAGAAGTGTCCCTGTTTGCAGATGATGTGAAGTTAATGAGGAGAATTAAATCTGATGAGGACCAGGCAGGACTTCAAAGAGACCTGGACAGACTGGACACCTGGTCCAGCAAATGGCTTCTCGAATTTAATCCTGCCAAATGCAAAGTCATGAAGATAGGGGAGGGGCACAGAAGACCACAGACAGAGTATAGGCTAGGTGGCCAAAGACTGCAAACCTCACTCAAGGAGAAAGATCTTGGGGTGAGTATAACACCGAGCATGTCTCCGGAAGCACACATCAATCAGATAACTGCTGCAGCATATGGGCGCCTGGCAAACCTGAGAACAGCATTCCGATACCTTAGTAAGGAATCATTCAAGACACTGTACACCGTGTATGTCAGGCCCATACTGGAGTATGCAGCACCTGTTTGGAACCCGCACTTGATAAAGCACGTCAAGAAACTAGAGAAAGTACAAAGGTTTGCGACAAGGTTAGTTCCAGAGCTAAGGGGAATGTCCTATGAGGAAAGATTAAGGGAAATCGGCCTGACCACACTGGAGGACAGGAGGGTCAGGGGAGACATGATAACGACATATAAAATACTGCGTGGAATAGACAAGGTGGACAAAGACAGGATGTTCCAGGGAGGGGACACAGAAACAAGAGGCCACAATTGGAAGTTGAAGATACAAATGAGTCAGAGAGATAGTAGGAAGTATTTCTTCAGTCATAGAGTTGTAAGGCAGTGGAATAGCCTAGAAAATGACGTAGTGGAGGCAGGAACCATACACAGTTTTAAGACGAGGTTTGATAAAGCTCATGGAGCGGGGAGAGAGGGGGGGGCCTAATAGAAACCCCGGTGAAGAGGGGGGGCCAGTAGCTAGGGCTCGACCCCTGAAACCACAAATAGGTGAGTAAAAATAGGTGAGTACACACACATACCCCACACACACACACACGCACACACACACACACACGCGCGCGCGCACACACACACCACCACCCCACACACACACAACACACAACACACACACACACACACACACATTCACACACACCACACACACACACACACACACACACACACCACACGGGGCCAGGAGCCCGGACTCGGCCCCCGCAACCTCAACTAGTGAGTACACAAAACACACACCAACCCATACGCATTTCTGCTTTTTCCTCTCACTTCTTTTAAAAAATTTAAATTGTATTGCATAGGCAATAGAACGTTAAAAAAAATTTTGGGTTATAGAATATTTTAAAAATTTAAATTTTTAGAGATGTGAAGTGAAAAAACTGACAGTAGATGGAAGGTAGAGTTGCAGGAAAAAAATCTTTCCCAAAGTTAAATATTGCCTCAGTTTTTTTTATTTTTCTGGGTCTTCCACTTATCGATTTCCCTGGGAAAACCATAAAAACACTCTCCCACACACCCCAAAAAAGGCACACACACACCATCCCCCCCACCACACACAACCCCATATACACAGGCACACACACAAAAACACGGCCCACACACACACCCCATAACACGCACACACACATCATATAAAAACAAAACACACACACACACACACAAACACACAAAACACACACACACCAACACACACACACCACCCCCACACGCACAAAACAGGAAACACACACACATATACACAGGAACACAACACACAACACACAGCACACAAGAAACACCAGCACACAGCACACCGCACACACACAGGCACACACACATATACAAGGAACACTCACACACACAAACAACTCCACCACGAAACACACGCACACACACGGCACACACCACATATACAGGAACACACAACACCAACACAACACAAACTTCAAGACATAATACTTTCGTCAACTCTACGATACCTGTAAACTCTAATCCCACGTTTCTTTCATTATCTTATTTCTAACACTTATGGCCTCAGGTGCACACATTTCCATGACATATCTACACTGCCCTCACACGGATGTTTAGAATCCATTAATTTTTACACAGACAATGAGGGGCAGATATGGAAAATTGTTAATATTACAGTAATTTAGAATCTGAAAAAATGTGATTGAGGGGTGATCGATAGCATTTATGTAGATAGCATATGCTTTAGTATAGTTTATATATATGTAGTATTTTATTTATAGTGTATATAGTTATCCTTAGTTTTATCCCTATGTTTTATCTATTTTTCATCCATTGGACATTTTTTAGATTTTAATTTCCCTATCGGAACAAAATTTGTCGGGGCAGCTAGAAAATATGCTCTGAAAAATGTCATTTTGGAACCAACAACCAGTACTTGTCCCTTTGGGCCCCAGTTCATCCAAATTTTAGCCCCCCCACATTATTCTGACGCTCCACTGTCGTTCACACACATGGAGCGTCAGAATAATGTTAAATTTCACTTGCAAACCGCCCCTAAGGTAGCTGCAAGTGCAAATTTTGAGAGCCCTTTCCACATTCCACTGCAAGTTTTATCTTACAACGTTATAGCAGTTCACTGTGAAAGATCAAAGACGATGACAGTGAAGGTAAAGTTTTTTCCTCCCCAGCAGGGATCGTAGGAGACTGAAACAAGCACAGGGCGATGTCTTAGGACTTATCTGCTTTTTCACTTCCAGCTATGCTTCGTATTCCTGTTTTCCTTTCTCCTAACAACCTGTCCCTGCCTCCATTCATTCAGTATTTTGACGTTGTAAATATGGCCCAACCTTCTTAGCTTTTTATCAGGTTTAGTCCTTTCTCTCTCATAAGTGACATACCCCTTAGCTTCAGGACTTCTCAGGTTTTTTGGGAATACTTAAGTGTGTGTGTTCCATTACGGTGTGCATAACCCCAATAGTAGCCTTAACTCATGGCATAAAAGTTACAGGGGAAAACACCGTGTTAAAGAATGCCGGGTTATGGACTCCGTGATTACGAAAACGAGGATACCTTTTGGGGCAAGGAGTCACGGTTCTCTATCATTACATCGTCGAGCGGGTTGGCCTGGACTTTATATTATCTACACTGAAAGTCTGGACTTATGGCCACTTTTTTTGGAGGGGAGAAGTTGCCTGTGTTATGTTATGATCCATGACTCACCCATCCACCTTCTTTTCCTGGAATTTAAAGTCCATCCGGCAGATTTCCTACCAGGTTAAGAGTAGTTACATAATTCAAGGTCAATAACAATTACAGATACAATTACTTTTCCGTCATATCTCATACATAATTACTGTCTTTGCAGAGGCACTCAGATAAGACAGCCGATATCCCAAGCCCTCCTTTAAAGTGAAGGCATTGTACTTCCCATTTCCAGGACTCAAGTCCGGCTAAGCGGTTTCCCTGAACCCTGGCAGGTAGGGCAGGGAATGTGGCAGGTAGGGCAGGGAATGTGGCAGGTATGGCAGGGAATGTGACAGGTAGGGCAGGGAATGTGGCAGGTAGGGCAGGGAATGTGGCAGGTAGGGAAGGGAATGAGGCAAGTAGGGAAGGGAATGTGGCAGGTAGGGCAGGGAATGTGGCAGGTAGGGTAGCGAATGTGGCAGGTGGGGCAGGGAATGTGGCAGATAGGGCAGGGAATGTGGCAGGCAGGGCAGCAAATGTGGCAGGTAAGGCAGTGAACACGGCAGGTAGGGCAGGGAATGTGGCAGGTAGGGCAGGAAATAAGGCAGGTAGGGTAGGGAATGTGGCAGGTAGGACAGCGAATGTGAGTAGGGTAGCGAATGTGGCAGGTAGGGCAGGGAATGTGGCAGGTAGGGCAGCGAATGTGGCAGGTAAGGCAGGGAATGTGGTAGATAAGGCAGCGAATGTGGCAGGTAGGACAGCGAATGTCGCAGGTAAGGCAGGAAGGGGAGGTAGGGAGGGAATGTGCGGTAGGCAGCGAATGTGGCAGGTAGGGCAGGGAAGGGGCCCAGGTAGGGCAGCGAAGGGTGGCCAGGTAAGGGCAGGAATATGGCGGGTAGGGCAGGGAATGTGGCAGTGGGGGCAGCGAATTGGCAGATAGGGCAGGAATGGGCAGGTAGGGCAGCGAATGGGGACAGGAAGGGCAGCGAATGTGGCAGGTGGGCAGGTTTACAGGTAGGGCAGGAATGATAGGCAGGTTAGGGGGGGCAGGGAATTGCAGTAGGCAAGGAATGTGCAGGTAGGGCGGAATCGGTGGCGTGTAGGGGCAGGGAATTGGCAGGTAGGGCAGGGAATGTGGCAGGTAGGGCAGCGAATGGGGAGTAGGCACGGAATTTGCAGGTTAGGCAGGGAAATGTAGGTGGGGCAGCGATTGGCAGTAGGCAGCAAATGTGGCAGGTAGGGCAGCGAATTGTGCAGGTAGGGAAAGCGAATGTGGCGGGTTTAGGGCAGGGAATTGGCAGGTAGGCAGGGAATATGGTAGGTAGGGGCAGCGAATGTGGCAGGTAAGGGCAGCAAATGTGGCAGGTAGGGCAGCGAATGTGGCAGGTAGGGCAGGGAATGTAGCAGGTAGGGCAGGGAATGTGGCAGGTAGGGCAGCGAGCGTGGCAGGTAGGACAGCGAACGTGGCAGGTAGGGCAGCGAATGTGGCAGGTAGGGGACAGCGAATGTGGCAGGGTGGGGCAGGAATGTAGCAGGTAGGAAAGGAATTGTAGCAGGTAGGGCAGTGATGTGGCAGGTAGGGCAGTGAATATGGCGGGTTTGGGCAGCGAATGTGGCAGTTGGGCAGGGAATGTGGCAGTTGGCAGGGAATGGGTCGGGATGGGGCGGGGAAAATGTGACGGTAGGGCAGGGAATGTGCAGGTAGGGCAGCGAAGTGCAATTAGGGCGGGGAAATTATAGCAGGTATGGAAAGTGAATTGGCAGGTAGGGCAGGGAATTGTAGCAGGTACGGCAGGGAATTGGCAGTAGGACAGGGAAATGACAGGTAGGGCAGGGAATGTAGCAGGTAGGGCAGGAATGTGGCAGTAGGGCGGGGAAATTGGGGCAGGAAAGGGGCATGGCCGCGTTTGTGGAAGGTATGGCAGGGAATGTGGGAGGTAGGGCAGCGAATGTGGCAGGTATGGCAGGGAATGTGGCAGGTATGGCAGGGAATGTGTCAGATAGGGCAGGGAATGTGACAGGTAGGGCAGGGAATGTGGCAGGTAGGGCAGCGAATGTGGCAATTAGGGCAGGGAATATAGCAGGTATGGCAGTGAATATGGCAGGTAGGGCAGGGAATGTAGCAGGTAGGGCAGGGAATGTGGCAGGTAGGACAGGGAATATGACAGGTAGGGCAGGGAATGTAGCAGGTAGGGCAGGTAATGTGGTAGGTAAGGCAACGAATGTGGCAGGTAGGGCAGCGAATGTGGCAGGTAAGGCAGGGAATGTGGTAGGGAGGGCAGGGATTGTGACAGGTAGGAGCAGCGAATGTGGCAGGTAGGGGCAGCGAAAGTTGGCAGGTAGGGGAAAGCGAAATGTGGCAGGTAGGGGCCAGCGATGTGGCAGGTAGGGCAGGGAATGTGGCAGGTAGGGCAGCGAATGTGGCAGGTAGGGGCAGCTAATGTGGCAGGTAGGTGCAGCGAATGTGGCAGGTAGGTGCAGCGAATGTGGCAGGTAGGGGCAGCGAATGTGGCAGGAAGGGAAGGGAATATAGCAGGTAGGGCAAGGAATGTAGCAGGTAGGACAAGGAATATAGCAGGTAGGGCAGTGAATGTGGCAGGTAGGGCAGCTAATGTGGCAGGTAGGTGCAGGTAATGTGGTAGGTAAGGCAACGAATGTGGCAGGTAGGACAGCGAATGTGGCAGGTAAGGCAGGGAATATGGCAGGTAGGATAGGGAATGTGGCAGGTAGGACAGCGAACGTGGCAGGTAGGGCAGCGAATGTGGTAGGGAGGGCAGGGATTGTGACAGGTAGGAGCAGCGAATGTGGCAGGTAGGGGCAGCGAATGTGGCAGGTAGGGGCAGCGAATGTGGCAGGTAGGGGCAGCGAATGTGGCAGGTAGGGCAGGGAATGTGGCAGGTAGGGCAGCGAATGTGGCAAGTAGGGGCAGCTAATGTGGCAGGTAGGTGCAGCGAATGTGGCAGGTAGGTGCAGCGAATGTGGCAGGTAGGGGCAGCGAATGTGGCAGGAAGGGCAGGGAATATAGCAGGTAGGGCAAGGAATGTAGCAGGTAGGACAAGGAATATAGCAGGTAGGGCAGTGAATGTGGCAGGTAGGGCAGTGAATGTGGCAGGTAGGGCAGGGAATGTGGCAGGTAGGGCAGGGAATGTGGCAGATAGGGCAGCGAATGTGGTAGGTAGGGCAGGGATTGTGACAGGTAGGAGCAGCGAATGTGGCAGGTAGGGGCAGCGAATGTGGCAGGTAGGGGCAGCGAATGTGGCAGGTAGGGGCAGCGAATGTGGCAGGTAGGGCAGGGAATGTGGCAGGTAGGGCAGCGAATGTGGCAGGTAGGGGCAGCGAATGTGGCAGGTAGGGCAGGGAATGGGGCAGGTAGGGCAGGGAAATGTGGCAGGTAGGGCAGCAAATGTGGCAGGTAGGTGCACGATGTGGCAGGTGGGTGCAGCGAATGTGGCAGGTAGGGGCAGCGAATGTGGCAGGAAGGGCAGGGAATATAGCAGGTAGGGCAAGGAATGTAGCAGGTAGGACAAGGAATATAGCAGGTAGGGCAGTGAATGTGGCAGGTAGGGCAGCTAATGTGGCAGGTAGGTGCAGCGAATGTGGCAGGTAGGTGCAGCGAATGTGGCAGGTAGGGGCAGCGAATGTGGCAGGAAGGGCAGGGAATATAGCAGGTAGGGCAAGGAATGTAGCAGGTAGGACAAGGAATATAGCAGGTAGGGCAGTGAATGTGGCAGGTAGGGCAGGGAATGTGGCAGGTAGGGCAGGGAATGTGGCAGTTAGGGCAGCGAACGTGGCAGTAGGGCAGCGAATGTGGTAGGTAGGGAGGGATTGGGTGACGGGTGGAGCTCAATGTGGCAGGTAGGGCGCGAATGTGGCAGGTAGGGCAGCGAATGTGGCAGGTAGGGGAAAGCGAAGGGTGGCAGGTAGGGCAGGGAATTGCGGGTAGGGCAGCGAATGTGGCAGGTAGGCAGCGAATTGGCAGGTAGGGGAAAGCGAATGTGGCAGGTAGGGCACGAATGTGGCAGGTAGGGGAAGCGAATGTGGCAGGTAGGGCAGGGAATGTGGCAGGTAGGGCAGCGAATGTGGCAGGTAGGGGCAGCGAATGTGGCAGGTAGGTGCAGCGAATGTGGCAGGTAGGGGCAGCGAATGTGGCAGGTAGGGCAGGGAATATAGCAGGTAGGGCAAGGAATGTAGCAGGTAGGGCAAGGAATGTAGCAGGTAGGGCAGTGAATGTGGCAGGTAGGGCAGGGAATGTGGCAGGTAGGGCAGCGAATGTGGCAGGTAGGGCAGGGAATGTGGCAGGTAGGGCAGGGAATATGGTAGGTAGGGGCAGCGAATGTGGCAGGTAAGGGCAGCAAATGTGGCAGGTAGGGCAGCGAATGTGGCAGGTAGGGCAGGGGATGTAGCAGGTAGGGCAGGGAATGTGGCAGGTAGGGCAGGGAATGTGGCAGGTAGGGCAGCGAGCGTGGCAGGTAGGGCAGCGAACGTGGCAGGTAGGGCAGCGAACGTGGCAGGTAGGGCAGCGAACGTGGCAGGTAGGGCAGGGAATGTGGCAGGTAGGAGCAGCGAATGTGGCAGGTAGGGGCAGCGAATGTGGCAGGTAGGGCAGGGAATGTAGCAGGTAGGGCAAGGAATGTAGCAGGTAGGGCAGTGAATGTGGCAGGTAGGGCAGTGAATATGGCAGGTAGGGCAGGGAACGTGACAGGCAGGGCAGCGAATGTGGCAGGTATGGCAGGGAATGTGGCAGGTAGGGCAGGGAATGTGGCAGGTAGGGCATTGAATGTGGCAGGTAGGGCAGGGAATGTGGCATGTAAGGCAGGTAGGGCAGCGAATGTGGAAGGTATGGCAGGGAATGTGGGAGGTAGGGCAGCGAATGTGGCAGGTATGGCAGGGAATGTGGCAGGTATGGCAGGGAATGTGTCAGATAGGGCAGGGAATGTGACAGGTAGGGCAGGGAATATGGCAGGTATGGCAGTGAATATGGTCAGGTAGGGCAGGGAATGTAGCAGGTACGGCAGGGAATGTGGCAGGTAGGGCAGGGAATGTGGCAGGTAAGGCAGGTAGGGCAGCGAATGTGGAAGGTATGGCAGGGAATGTGGGAGGTAGGGCAGCGAATGTGGCAGGTAGGGCAGCGAATGTGGCAGGTAGGAGCAGCGAATGTGGCAGGTAGGGCAGGGAATGTGGCAGGTAGGGCAGCGAATGTGGCAGGTAGGGGCAGCGAATGTGGCAGGTAGGGCAGGGAATGTAGCAGGTATACTAATATAAATGGGGAAATTTAAAAAGAAAATCCTAGATCTAAGGGTCAATAACAATAGAGAAACACTTTAAACAGTCGGTTTAATTTAAACTAAACACGAGAAATATATACGAGACTAAGTAAGTAAGTTTATTCAGGTATACACAAATACAGTTACATAGAATTATCATACATAGCAGCATATGTGTAGATAACCTAGGATAACCCAAAAAAGTCAGAGTGACTTATTTCCATTGGGGTCCTTTTACCTTATTATTATAATATAAAGGTTATAATATTTTCTTATTATTCTACAATGAAGATTACATCTTATGATACTAAAAGACTACCTACTACACGAGGGTCATTAAGACTATCTACAATACGAGGGTCATTACTAGGAATAAGGTAAAATTTACACGTATGTTAGCTAAAAAATAGAAAATCATTCCCCTCCCTTTCTGTAGCTACATTCATCAGACACTTTTGGCACTCTTCTTGAACTGGTTCATGCTATGACTGGCTTTGACATGGTGCGGGTAGTCTGTTCCATTCCTTTATTGCTGTACAATAAAAGGTGTTTGACGCCTGGCCAATGACTGTGGGTACTACAAAGTTGTGCTCTCTCCCCCTAGTACTATGATTGCTTTTGGGTTCCAACCTTGACAAAATTGACAGCAAGATATTCTGGACACTGTTTGTGAGCAATTTTATAAACATGATTTAGCTTCAGTTGTTTTAAATCTGTCTTCACCATTCAGCATATCCAACTGCTGTTAAATTCATCCTGGCCTACATGTTTCTCTTGGTCCCAGCCCCAGGATAAAACTTACGATTTTGTTCTGGGTGATTTGCATTATCTTTCAGTTTTTTTGTCAAGAGAAGTACCATGAAGAGCAAGCGTAATCCATTTGGCATTGTATAAAGGGCTAGAAATAGGGTCCCGCGAGCCTCAGTAGGTAGACACTGTGCTTGTCTATACAGGAAATTTAGTCTGGGATTCGCTTTCTTTACTACACTGTTCCCTATTCAATTCTCCTGACATGCATGGGTCAAAGGGGTTCCCAGATATTTTACTGATGAAACATAAGTGATGGGCTCCCCATTACACTGAACATTAAAATTATTTACCCTTCACAGTTTATGTTTCGTGGGCCCAAAAAGAAAGGCTTCAGTTTTCCCTAGGTGTAATGATTTGTTTGTTGTCTACTAACCATTTGCTGCAGGACTCCAGTTTTCCCGTGTTAAAACATTAGCAATATCTTGTGGGTCCCTTTCCTGTCACTAACAGAGCACTGTCTCTGCATACAGTAGGAGTTTGCACTTGACACTGATAGGCATATCATTGACATAACATAAGAATAATAAGGGACCCAGAATACTACATTGGGGAACTCCACATGTTATCGGCAGGGGTTCTGATTCCGTTTTGTTGATTTTGACTATTTGTCTCCTATTGCTAAGGTAGGACTTAAACCAGTCTACAGAACTTATACGATTTGCTTGAAGTTTTTACATAATATATTGTGGTTGACGTATCGAAGGCCTTTTGCAGGGCTAAGGTTACCATACCTATGAGGTTCCCCTTTGACATTTCAGTTCTCAGGTAATCCATCAGATTAATAAGGGTTCAATCCCGGCCGGGGGTATGGTTTGGGCCCCTACTTAAGATGGGTCCTACATACATGACAGCAAGAAAATGAGTGAGTTACTCAAGTCCCAAGTCTGGTTAGCATGCCGCTAACCGACAGAGTCGAAGATCTAAATTATTTTTTTATGAGAAGGAGCCACAGAATTTGGTAAGCACAAGCCTATCTGATGTTATCCCGACGCCAATGACTTCGAACTGGCGATAAATGACAATTCTGCACTCTGGGCCCCAGGCCAGAACTCGTGGAACTCCGTGTTCATCAAGAACTGCAAGAAGTTTCCATCACATGCTTTTAACATCCTATGGAGAGGGAGCATGGACACTGGGTCGTTCCCAAGTTACTGAAAACAACAGACATAGCCCCACTCCACAAAGGGGGCAGTAAAGCAATAACAAAACTACAGACCGATATCGCTAACATCCCATATCATAAAAATCTTTGAAAGGATCCTAAGAAGCAAGATCGCCACCCATCTAGATACCCATCAATTACACAACCCAGGGCAGCATGGGTATAGAGCAAGTCGCTCCTGTCTGTCCCAACTACTGGATCACTACGACAAGGTCCTAGATGTACAAGAATGGTATACAATACCGACAAGATGAAATTAAGACATGTGCAACATCTGGGTATCTTTATTGTAGACGTTTCGCCATCCAGTGGCTTTATCAATACAAATTCCAAGACATGACTTGAAGACTCTGAAGGCTTACTCAGCCCTGTAACAACTTCAGTAAGTATTACCAAGGCTGGCTCCTCAGGAAAATTAATGAATAGAAAAAGAATAACAGTCAAATATAAACACTATTATTTAGAAATAAAAATATAAAACAATTAAATGTGAATTTTTATCCTACTTGAAAGAAATGAAAAATGAAATATAAAAATAATATCTGAATTCAAAGCTAATATATACAGTTAGACTGGAGTGTCTGATGTTGTTGACACCGCGTGTTGTTTGAAATTTTAGCTGTTGTGATGAGGGGGGGGGGAAAAGATGTTGAGTGACAAACCCCAAAGACTAGTTCTTCACAGAGTCTCTAGCCTTGAATATCCGTCAAGATGATAGGAACGCAGGTCTTTCACCACTGCAAAGATGAGAGGTAGTTGCCTGGGGTTGACTACACTTGGGTATGCAGATAAAATGGGGACGTCTCAAAACTTTTGTAAAGTTTGTCTCCTTCAACACTGGCCTCTTTGGTTGCAGATGACCCGAGCTGACATTCCAAGCTAGAAAGAGCAAAGGTTACCCACTGCCTAAGAAATCACTCTCCATCATAAGTAAAATATTTAAAAAACATGGTGATTATATAAAAACACATGGAAATCAAGACAGAATGAACTACGTTTTAAAACTGGATAAAAGTGAAGCTTTTAACCAATATATTTATTAAAAACTGGAGCAGAAGCCCTTTTTCTTACAGTTTTTGTTGGGAGTTGGTCAAGTGTTTACCATTTGGTGAGATCCCGACACGTCACCTTTCGGGGTGGAGAAAAAAAAGGGGGGGGGGATAGCGGGAGCTAGACTGACCCCTTAACAAGCAGCCGAGCAATCAAACTATCGTCACCATATACTCGCTCGTTACTCCTATCTGTTGAACTTTTCCCTCACAAAGACAGTAGAAGTATATACAGAAAATGAAGTAATCAGTCCCTCAACCTTGGAGTTGGTGCGAAGAGCACCGTAGTCGTGGAGATTCTGAAGCAGAAGCAAGGAGCCTGGCGCGTTTATACTAACGTCAGGTAGAAAGGGACGTGTAGCAGACGAGGGCATAGTCACTGGTAGGCAGGATTCTCCAGTGGAAGTAGATCCTACCCTAAGAGATGGGTTAGTTGTAGTAATAGTTGTCTGAATTGATTCTGAGGACATGTACATAACCTTCACGACTACGAACAACTACTACTACAACTAACCCATCTCTTTGGGTAGGATCTACTTCCACTGGGGAATCCTGCCTACCAGTGACTATGCCCTCGTCTGCTACACGTCCCCTTTCCACCTGACGTTAGTATAAAAGCGCCAGGCTCCTTGTTTCTGCTTCAGAATCTCCACGACTACGGTGCTCTTCCAACCAAAACCAAGGTTGAGGGACTGATTACCTCAATTTCTGTAAATAGTTCTGTCTTCAAGTTATGTCCTGGAATTTGTATTGATAAAGCCACTGGATGGCGAAATGTCTACAATAAAGATACCCAGATGTTGCACATGTGTCCTAATTTCACAAGGTCCTGGATGCACTAGAAGACAAAAAGAATGCAGATGTAATATACACAGACTTTGTAAAAGCCTTCGACAAGTGTGACCATGGCGTAATAGCGCACAAAATGCGTGCTAAAGGAATAACAGGAAAAGTTGGTAGATGGATCTATAATTTCCTCACAAACAGAACACAAAGAATAGTAGACAACAGAGTAAAGTCCGAGGCAGCCACGGTGAAAAACTCCGTTCCGCAAGGTACAGTACTCACTCCCATCTTGTTTCTCATCCTCATATCTGACATAGACAAGGATGTCAGCCACAGTACCGTGCCTTCCATTGCAGATGACACCCGAATCTGCATGACAAGTGTCTTCCATTGCAGACACTGCAAGGCTCCAGGCGGACATCAACCAAATCTTTCAGTGGACTGCAGAAAACAATATGAAGTTCAACGATGAGAAATTTCAATTACTCCGATATGGTAAACAAGGGGAAATTAAAATTTCATCAGAGTATAAAACAAATTCCAGCCACACAATAGAGCGAAAAACTAACGTCAAAGACCTGGGAGTGATCATGTCGAAGGATCTCACCTTGAAGGACCATAACATTGTATCAATCGCATCTGCTAGAAAAATGACAGGATGGATAATGAGAACTTTCAAAACTAGGGATGCCAAGCCCATGGTGACACTCTTCAAGTCGTTTGTTCTATCTAGGCTGGAATATTGCTGCACACTAACAGCACCTTTCAAGGCAGGTGAAATTGTTGAAAAGCAGGGGTGTCACTAGCACGTTAAGAGACAACACAATAAGTGTCAGGGGCCCAAGACTGTTCAACTGCCTCCCAGCATACATAAGGGGTATTACCAATAGACTCCTGGCTGTCTTCAGCAGGAACTGGACAAGCACCTAAAGTCGGTACCTGACCAGCCGGGCTGTGGCTCGTACGTTGGATTGCGTGCAGCCAGCAGTAACAGCCTGGTTGATCAGGCCCTGATCCACCATGAGGTGTGGTCACAGAAAGGGCCGCGGGGCGTTGACCCCCCCGGAACTCTCTCCAGGTAAACTCCAGGTAATATTGGTAAAATAAATAGTTTAGGTTAAGAAAATTAAAATCCTAATTGAAATTAAAAAAAAAAAAAAAAAGCCAAGTACAGACGAAAAATTTGAAATACTGAACGTATGCAACTTACAGTTTAATATTACTGGGAAGGAAGAAATAATTGATGCGACGAGTGAGGATTTTTTTTTTTTTTTTTTATATATTTTATTTAAAACATCATAAATTACAAGGTAGTATAAAATATTAAATACCACAATAATACAGGATCTGGACAAGATTACGAAGAATTATATCACAAGTGCAAGAGAAAAAATTTTGAAACACGCAAAATACATACACACCATGCACTGACACACATTATACAAAATAATATATCTGACACACACACACACAAAACTGTTGGAGGGGGGACCCCCCCCCCATGAAAACTCATCTATAATACACCCACATCATTCACACACGTATTGATCACAGCAGTGATCAAACATAAATTTTTGTAACTTTATATATACATGCAACTGATTATTAGATTTAACTTAAGAACAAAGTCTGGTAATTATCCGTCAACATTACTCTATAACAACAATAAGCATTACACAAAATTACATAAGCGTATAAAGCAACAACAACTGCAAGATTTTTTAACAGCATACGTTGCATCAGAAACCCAAAACTTAATAACAAAACAAAAGGTGAGGAAAACAAATTATAAAACAAAAAAAACCCCCATCTAAGCAAAAAAATTCCCTAAAAAAATTACAATAAAAAACTGCAAAAATAATACCAAAAAATATCTTTGCAACAACTGGAACTAACAGGACAGGACTTCAAACTCCCTTTTATTCTCAAGGACCTATTTTATCAAATCTTGGCTAATCAAAATCTGCACAAAAAACTTACATGTCAACACAGCACCACTCAGTCATACCTTCCCACCCTCACTTTCCTTCGCAAGTCCTTTACCCAAAACTCTCCCCCCAAAAAACAATTGCAACTCGCTTAAAAGGAAACCATCCTTTACTTTAAAATTAGCTCGCCAACTGAATGGGGCCCTTTGACCGAAGTTTAAATGGGTCTCCGGAAAACGTGCCCTCCACTGTACCCCGTAAAAAGTTTATTTCGCAAACCTTTTCTAATATGCCCGCCGCAATTGCCCAACCTAATTTTCCTCCTCCCGGCCCCCTCACCCCCAGGAAATAAAGAAAACCCCCATACATACATAACCGCCTTTTCACTTCTCTGGAGACCCCGTGTCTTCTAAGTTAAGGCTCCGGGTCTCTACTTTCCCCCCACCCATCAACCGAAAAACCTTCCTAACCACCCCCTCCTTTTCCCTCAACTCTTCACAAAAATAAACCACATGAAAAGCTTTTTCCCTTTCCCACAGGATCGCAGTCGTTCCCTCACCAACCCATTGAACAAAAAACATTTTCGATGCTAAACCCCCCTTTATAAACCTATATCAAACTCCCTACTCTGGGCAAAAAACAAGCTTTCAAAATCTTCCATATCAAAACCCCAATCATACAAGGGTAAACCGATACCCCCTGTATGTTTTTTCCGGCCTTCTGCTCCGTCACCAAACGCCCCACCCAATTTTTTCCACCCAAATCAATAACAATAACCCAGCATATCCTCCCATTCAATTAATTTTTTTCCCGCCCACCCCACTCCCACACCCTTTCTCACTTTCCCCACCAACCCCTCTTCCCCCCCCCTCCCTAACAAACCCTCTTTTTCACATATAAACCCTTTTACTCCCCGGCCCCAACGCAAAAAGACCTACTCCTCCACGCTAAATTGGGACATCACCCCCTCCTTGCTAGCCTCCCTCCCGAAACCCCAAAACATAACGAATGCCCTCCTCTGAATCTCAGTACGCGTATCCGCGGTGGATAACCACACCAACCCACACTTACTAAAAATAAAATTAAAATTATCCCCCCGCTTTGTAAGGGACGTCCCCGCCCGTAACTCCTTAAAACCTTTTACGCCTTCCCACCCCCACCTCCAAATTTCCCCTCCTACCTCTCGCGCATTTGCATGTATATAATTCCAAATTTTTTAGCCAGCCACTACTTCCACCCAAAACTCCAACCCAAGGCCCCCCCCCCCACCCAGGCACCCACCTCCAGCAAACTTGTTTTTTGCTCTTTTTCCCCCCATGCCAATGCCCCCCCGAAAGCTAACCACTTTCCACCGTAGAAACCCCCCTCCACTCCTGCCACAGAACATGGTACATCCACATACCCCACCACATCTAACACCCATTTTTTCCCTCCCCATTAAAACCCCTCCCCTAAACGAGCCCAAAAAAGGTGCTGCATACACCAAACAATATTTTTAGACAGGGGACCCCCCTTGTCTCAAACCCCTCCCACCTTACAGCCTTTCCCAACCTGCCTTAAATTTGTACTTCACCTTGCAGATAAATATTTTGTACAACCCACCTCCCACTCCCAGCCAAAACCGAGATGCAACAAACTAGCCCTCAAAAGTTTCTATCCCACGGGGTCATATGCATTTTCCCCAAATCAATGCCCAAAACCCCTCCCCGCTGCAACCCTCCAAAAATCCCTAATCCCCATGCCCACTCCATCCTTCTCCCGAATACCCACTGCCCCTTAGATAACCCCCCCTAACCCCTTTCTTCATTCTTTTGCCCGTATCTTCGCGAAAATTTTGTAGTCGGCACACTTTAGCGAAATCTCGAACTCCTCAAACTCTTCCCTCTTGCTTTTTGCTACAATACACTACCCCCTTTTCGCTGAGTCGTCCAACTGTCCCCCCGTCGCATACAATTCATCCCCTCACCAACAGTCTTAAGGGCTCCCTTGAATTCTAAAAAATCATTTGAACCCCACTATACCCGGCCCTCCCATTACTCATGTTGAACACAGCCTCCCAACTTCCCCCATCTAATCTCACCCCCCACCCCCACCCCTCCCTCCACATACCCTAAACCCTCCCCCCAACCTCCTCAAAAGATCGCCCTCCCCCCCCTTCCCCCCATTTTTTTTTTGGAACCAAAATCAGCATAATTGCCTGCCTTCTTTGTTTTCAGTACCTCCCTTTGAAACCACCCATACCCCTCACTTACCTCCAATTTAAATAGCCCCGAATCCTTCTGCCTTACCCTAAAACCTCGAAAAACACTTCCAAAGGGTTTATCCCCCCACAGCACAGCCCCTTTCCCGCCCTTACACGTACGCATCAAATCTACCTTTATGAACTCTCCCAAACCCGTCCTTGAGTTCACCATGTTTCGGTACTGCCCCCCCCCCCCTTCCCATAACCCCCTTTTAGCTGAATTCAAAATAATTTTGAAACCCCATACCTCCACCCTGCCTCTTCCCTCCCTTCCCTTATAGAAACCGCTATAACGGCTTAGCGTGCCTTTCCCACCATTCAAGACCACGACTCTACTCTCTAGAACCCCAAAAAATTTGCCACCATTCCCCAAAACCATACCACCTCCTCACTCCTAACGATCTTGCTTTTTAATTTTCCCAAAAAACCCCCGATTTATCCAAACCAAACCCTTCCCAATCAAGACTGCTAAAACTGCCCTATGACAAAAACCCCCACACAAAAGTCCGACTCCCAACACACACATTTTCCTTTTGCGTGATCCTATCAATTTTTGCAGCAAAAACCCGTCGACAAACTATACTAAACCTGCCAACCCCCCCTCCCAAAAACATCCAAAACCCCACTCCCCAAACCTTACGTAACAAGCCCAACATACCCCCCGCCCCCCTTGGGTTCCACATCCCCCCCCCAATAACACAATTCCAATTTTTCCCCTATTACAGTGACAAAAGGTAAACCCCTTTAAAATAGTACATCAAAAATTCCCTAAAAATTTTCTCCTTGACTCGGCTTGCCATCTGCCGGCATATACACTCCAAAAAAAACAAACCCTCTTTCACCCCACTCCCCCTCCACCCCACACCCTCCCCCCCCCTCCCACCCCAAAATACCCCAATGGACTGGTTTTCCTTTACAGCCACACAACCCCCCTTTCAACCCAAAGAGCCCCACATACAACTTAATCCTTTCAAAGACAACCACAACCAAACTTATAATTGTGCTCCTAATAAACATATATCAAAATTAAATCTCTTTAAAAACCTTTCCACCCATATTTTTTTAACCTGGGCTCCAGCCATTAACATTGATGAAAACCTTAAAATTGCGAAAGGGGGTTTTCCCCCCCGCCCCTTGGAATGGCCCCGCGTGACCTGGCGCTGACAAAGCCCCGTTGTCACCTTGTCGTCCAGTCCCCCCCCCCTTATCCTTTGAACCTTTCGTACTTCAGCCCCCCTTTACCCCCCACTCTCCGGAACCCAAACCCTGGGTTTCCAAGACTTCTTCCCGGTCCTCCCTGGCTTTAAGACGTCACCCATATCAACCCCCCAGCTGTTCTTTTGCTAAACCTCCGTCTCCAAAAGTAACCTCCTTTTCCAGCACCTCTGTGCACCTCAGCCACACCGTGTGCTTTTCCCCTAATGCACCGGTCTTCCCACGCCCATGAGACGTATCTCCTCCAATGAGCGCCACGCTGCTCTCATCCAAATCCCCTCCACCTACCTGGAAGGTTTTTCAAAACCTCACCAGCTTCCATCCTTTTGCATTACGCTCGCCGCATTTTCGTCTTCGTCGTCTCTCAGGCCCCGTCCCCACGGGTAACTAGCACATGAGTCCGTCTCCGCTTTCTTTATCCACCCCCACTCCAACTGCACGTCCCTGCCTTTGGGCCGCATCTTCTCCTGCACCACAGGACCCAACTCTGACCCCCGGCGTTGGCTTTTCCCCCCTCCGTCCTGGTTTCCTAGGCTTGGGGCTGCCATATGGTAAAATGATCCGCACAGCCTAAAAGTCCGCCTCTGTCCTGCATAGTATACGTAACCTCTTTGGGAACTCTTCCCCTAAAACCCATACGAAAGGAAGAGCCGAACTCATTTCTGAGTTCGGGCCCCCACATCCCCTTTTTTTTTAATTTTTTTTTTTTTTAATTTATAAAAAAACCCAAAATTTTTTTTTTTTTTTTTTAAAAATTTGACTTTTAACTATGTCACAAGCGGATACATCATGTAGACATACCTCCACTGCTGCATTTCCGGCCATCCTCGTCCTTGGGACTTTCAACTATCTTGATAAAATCCACATTTAAAAATTTGATAAAAACCCTCGAAACTCCGTTAAACCACACCAAAAAGCTCTTCTTGGGGTTCCCATACCATCACGAATAATCGTAGGGAGACACCTGCATTGTAGAACTGTTTTAGGCCCCCACGACTAATTCCACACAACAGTATTCACACGTCTGCCATTCTATCCGCCATGTTGATTGCTCAAAACAGGCAAATCGCAGAAAATCAACAAATCGGGGCGCCTGAGCAAACTCCACTCAGCCCGGAAGCAAGAGGGCAATGCCTTTGGTTATTGTACTGTACTGGTCTTGTGTGTTATTGTACTGACTGGTTTGTGTGTTTTTATACTGACTGGTCTTTTTGTTTTTTGTACTTTCTGGTCTTGTGTGTTATTTTACGTACTGGGCTTTTGTTATTGTACTTATGGTCTTGGTTTATTGTGCGTTCTGGCCAGTTGTTATTTTACGACTGGTCTTGTGTGTTACGTGCTGTACTGGCTTTGGGGTGTTATTTACTGTACTGGTCTTGTGTGTTACTGTCTGTACGGCTTGTTTTTTATTTTACTGTCTGGTCTTGGTGTTATTGTACTTACTGGCCATTGTGTTATTTTACGTACTGGGCTTGTGTTTATTGTACGTACTGTCTTGTGTGTTATTATACGACTGGGCTTGGTTTTTATTGTAATGACGGGCTTGTGTTTTTGTACTGACGTCTTGGGTTACTGTGCTGTACTGGTCTTTTTGGGTTTTGACTGACGGGCTTTTGGGTTTTCTGTGCTGTACTGGTCTTCGTTTATTTACTGTACTGGTCTTGGGGTTTTTTTTTCTGTACTGGGCTTGTGTTATTTTCTGTACGGGCTTGGTTTTTTATTGACTTACTGGTCTTTTGTGTTATTGTACGTACTTTGGTTCATGTGTTTATTGTACTGTACAGGGCTTGTGTGTTTTGTCTGACTGGCCTGTGTGTTTTTTTGTACGTCTGGTTTGTGTTATTTCGACGGTCTTGGGGTTTTGTCTGTACTGGGCTTGTGTGTATGTGCTGACTGCTTGTTGTATTGTACTGACGGGCTTGTGTGTTATTGTACTGTACGGCCTGTGTTTATTGTACTGTACGGGCTTTTGTTATTGTACGACGGTCTTGTTTGGTTATTTACGTACTGGTCCCTTTGTGTTATTGTACTGTAACTGGTTTTTTTTTTATTGTTGTACTGGGCTTGTTGTTATGTGCGTACGGTCTTTGTGTTATTGTTTGTATGGTCTTTTTTGTTTTGCTGTACTGGGCTTTGTGTTATTGTAAATTCGGTCCTTTTGGTTAATTTTACGTACTGGGCTTGTGTGTTATTGTACTGACGGTCTTGTGTTTATTGTACTGTACGGTCTTGTTTTATTGTACTGAAATGGGCTTGTGTGTTTTTTGTCGTACTGGTCTTGTGTGTTATTTCTGACGGGCTTGTGTGTTATTGTACTTTCTGGGGTTGTTGTTTTGTAAGTACGGGCTTTGTTATTTACTGCCCGGGCTTTGTTGTTTATTGTCTGACTGTCTTGTGTTTTATTGTGGGTTACTGGGCTTGTGTGAAAATTTTACTGTACTGGTCTTGTGTGTTATTGTACTGAAGGTCTTGTGGTGTTTTTTCGTACTGGTCTTGTGTGTTTTTGACTGTATGGTCTTTGTGTTATTTCGTACTGGTCTTGTGTGTTATTGACTTTCGGGCTTTTGGGTTTATTGTACTGACTGGTCTTGTGTGTTTTTTGTCTGTACTGTCTTTGTGTTATTGTACTGTAGGTCTTGTTTTATTGTGCTGTACTGGGCTTGTGGTTTTTTTCTTCGGTCTTGTGGGTTTTTTTGTCTGCTGGTCTTGTTTTTATTGTACTGTACGGGCTTGTGTGTTTTTGACTGTCTGGGCTTTTGTTATTGTAGGGGGGGGGGGGGGGGGGTTTTGGCGATGTTTGGTGTTTTTCGTACGGGCTTGTGTGTTATTGTCGTATGGCGTGTGTTATTGTCTGTACTGGGTTTTTTTGTGTTATTGTACTGTACTGGTCTTGGTGGTTATTTTATTTACTGGCTTTTGTGTTATTTTCTGTAGGTCTTGTGTTATTGACTGACGGTTTGTGTGTTTTTTGTACTGTCTGCTTTTTGGGGTTATGTCGACGGCTTGTGTGTTATTCTGTACTGGGTTTTGTTTTGTCTTTGGCTTGTGGGAGTCTTTCGGCTTTTGTGATTGAAATGTACGGCGGGTTTTGCTGTACTGGCGTGTGGAACGTCTTTTGGGTTTTGACTGTACTGGGCGGTTTTTTTGGCTGAAAGGCCTGTTGTTTTTTTCTGTACTGGCCTTGTGGTTTTTTAAATGTACGGCCGGTTTTGGACGGGGCTTTGGGGTTTTGGAAAACTGGGCTTGGGTTATTGTACTGTACTGGCTTGTGTGGAACGTCGGCTTTTGGGGTCGTACTGGCTTGGGGAGATGTACTGGCGGGTTTTTGTCGTACTGCCTTGTGGAGTCGTACGGCTTTTTTTAAATGTACTGGCTTGTTGGGAACCCTGTACTGGCCCTTGTGTGAACGTCTGGTTTTTGGAGAAGTACGGTCTTGTGGGACGTCTTTCGGCTTGTTTTAAACTGTACTGTTTAATTGTGGCCCCCCAAAAAGTCGTACGGCCGGTTTGTGGAACACAAGTGTACTGGCCCGGGTTTTGGCAACACACAGCGTCTGCCAGGGTTTGGCAACCACAGTCGAAATGGCCAGGTTGTGGCAACACACAGTCTACTGGCCCGGTTTTTGGCAACCACCATCCCTTTTGGAACACAAACGTAACTGGCAGGTTTTTTTAAACCCCCAAGTTTCCATTTGTGGAAAAGTTATGGGGGTTTTGGGAAAAATCGTAAAAGGAGGTTTTTTGGAAAACTAAGGAAAATTTTTGGAAAAAACAGGGAATATTTCTCAAAAATAGTTTTGGGAAAAAAGTCGTAACCCATTCTCTCCCCTTTCAAAAAAGTCTATGGGTTTGGCCATTTGTTTCCACAACTCTATCCCGTTTTCCACAAGTCTCTCCCAGTTTCCACAAGTTCTGGCCCGGGGTTCCACAAGCCCTATGCAGGTTTCCCAAACCCAGTCGTCTTTCCTTTCAACCCAGTCGTCTCCTTCAAAAACTCAGAGTTTCCACAAACTCGTCGACCCTTTTTCCACAAGTCTATGGCAGTTTCCACACATCCTCGGCCCTTTCAAAACCTCCGGGGTTTTAAAAAAAGGCCCGGTTTCAGCCCCACCCCTTCTTTTTTCAAAGTCGAAAACCTTACAGTTTTTATTTTTTTACCCAATTTTTTTTTCCATCTTTTAATTATTTATTTTTAAAAAATGGGGAAAAATTAGTAAAAAAAAAAATTTTTATGGAAAACTAAAATTTTTGTCAAAAATTTTTTTAAAAAAGGGTTTTTTTATTTATTCTTTTAAAAAAGATTTAAAGTTTATAAAAACTTTTTTTCCCCAACCCCCCATGTCAGTCCTTCTTCACCAAACCTTCATTCAGTCCCCTTTTTTTCAAAAGTTAAAAGAGTTCTTTTTTTAAAATTCATTTATTCCTTCTACAATCTCTCATTCTCTCTTCCTTCTACAAGTCTCTCATTCGTCTCTTCTTTTCCCAACCCTAGTCAGTCTTTCCCTTTTACAAGCCCCATTCAGTCCTTCTTCACAAGTCTTCATGTCAGTCCTTTTCACAACCCCCTCATGTCAGTCTCTTCTTCACAATCTCTCATGTCATCTCTTTTTCACAAGCCCCATGTCAGTCTCTTCTTCTACAAGCCCCTCAGTCATCCTTCTTCACAAGCCCCTCATTCAGTCCTCTTCACAAGTCTCTCATGTCAGTCCTTTTTCACAACCCCTTTATGTCAGTCCTTTTTTCCACAAGTCTCTCATGTCAGTCTCTTCTTTACAATCCCTTTATGTCAGTCCTTCTCCACAATCCTCATGTCATCCTTCTTCACAAGCTCTCATGTCAGTCACTCTTCCACAAGTCTCTCATGCAGTCCTTCTTCCCCAATCTCTCATTCTCCTTCTTACAATCTCTCATTCGTCCTTCTTCCACAATCTCTATGCGTCCTTTTTCACAAGTCTCTCATGTCAGTCACTTCTTCCACAAGTCTCTCATGTCAGCATTCTTCCACATCTCTCATGCAGTCACTTCTTCCCCCAAGTCTATCATGTCCAGCACTTTTTCCCCAAGTCAAATTTCAGTCACTCTCACAAGTCCCAGTCAGTCCTTTTCCACAAGTCTTCATGTCTCCTTTTCCACAATCCCCTTTATGTCAGTCCTTTTCACAAGTCTCAGCAGTCACTTCTTTCCCCAAGTCTTCATTCAGCACTTCTTTCCCCAAGTCTTCATGTCAGTCCTCTTTTACAAATCCTCATTCAGTCCTTCTTTCCCCAAGTCTTCATGTCAGTCCTTCTTCACAATCTTCATGTCATCCTTCTTCCACAAGTCTTCATTCATCACCCTTTTTCCACAAGTCTTCATGTAGTCACTTTTCCCCAATATTACATCCCCTTTTCCAAATTTCATTTATATTTACAATTATCATTCAGATTTTAAATTTAAGTCAGCCCCTTCTTCCCCAATTATTATTACTTTTTAAAGGGTTTTTAGTTTTACTTTACAAGTTCTCATGTAGTTTTTTTACAATTTCATTATTTTTTTACAAGTTTTATTTTGTTATTTTCCCCAAGTTTATGTAGTTATTTAAAGTCCCATTAGTAAATTTTTTAAAATTTATGTGTCACTTTTACAAGTTTTGTATACTTTTTAAAAAGTCAAGTTTGTTTTTTTTTTTACAATTAATGTCAGTTTTTCCAAAGTTTAATGTGTCACTTTTACAAGGGTTTTTTGAGTATTTTCCCCCAAGTCCTTTTGTTATTCTTCCAAGTTGCATGTGTATTTTAAAAGTTCCATGTAGTACTTTTAAGGTTGGGATGTGTCACTTTTCCCACAAGGGTTTATATTTTTCCCCAATGTCAGTAGTATTTTCCACAAGTTGTCATTTGTTTATTTTAAAATTTACACTTTTTCCAAAAAAAATTTCTAAAATTTTTTTAACATTATTCCTTTTTAAGAAAAATTTTTTAAATTTTTTGTAAGTTTTTTAATTTTTTTACACATTTAGAAATTATATTAAATTTTAAAAAATGTTTTTAAAATGTGTTTTTTATTGTTAGTTTACATGATGTTTTAAAGTGTTTGTGTATATTTTTATTGGGGACACATTATTACAAGTGGTGTAGTGAGTTAAAAAGTACACATGTATGTAATTTGTGGGGTGTAGTGATGTATTGGGACACATGTATGTAAGTGTTGGGGTATGATGTGTAGTGTACACATGTATATTGGTGTGTATGAGTGTATGTTACAATGTATTACATGTGGTGGGTTTTGAGTTAGGTACACATGTATGTACAATGTGTGTGTGTAGTGATGTGTATGTGTACACATGTATGTACATGTGTATGTGTAGTGATGTGTATGTGTACACATGTATGTACATGTGTGTATGTGTAGTGATGTGTATGTGTACACATATATGTACATGTGTGTGTGTGTAGTGATGTGTATGTGTACACATGTATGTACATGTGTGTGTGTAGTGATGTGTATGTGTACACATGTATGTACATGTGTGTGTGTAGTGATGTGTATGTGTACACATGTATGTACAAGTGTGTGTGTGTAGTGATGTGTATGTGTACACATGTATGTACATGTGTGTATGTGTAATGATGTGTATGTGTACACATTTATGTACATGTGTGTGTGTGTAGTGATGTGTATGTGTACACATGTATGTACATGTGTGTGTGTAGTGATGTGTATGTGTACACATGTATGTACAAGTGTGTGTGTGTAGTGATGTGTATGTGTACACATGTATGTACATGTGTGTGTGTGTAGTGACGTGTATGTGTACACATGTATGTACAATGTGTGTGTGTAGTGATGTGTATGTGTACACATGTATGTACATGTGTGTGTGTGTAGTGACGTGTATGTGTACACATGTATGTACAAGTGTGTGTGTGTAGTGATGTGTATGTGTACACATGTATGTACATGTGTGTGTGTGTAGTGACGTGTATGTGTACACATGTATGTACAAGTGTGTGTGTGTAGTGACGTGTATGTGTACACATGTATGTACATGTGTGTGTCTGTAGTGACGTGTATGTGTAGACCAAAGTGAAAAGTAAACATCAGAAGATAACTTATAAGAACTACATAATAATTCACAATAAAGAAGATCACAGTTCCGTGGTACAGCTGTCAGCCTGGCTGACTCTGCTGTCAGCCTGGCTGACTCTGCTGTCAGCCTGGCTGACTCTATCATCCTGGCTGACTCTGCTGTCAGCCTGGCTGACTCTGCTGTCAGCCTGGCTGACTCTGCTGTCAGCCTGGCTGACTCTGCTGTCATCCTGGCTGACTCTGCTGTCAGCCTGGCTGACTCTGCTGTCAGCCTGGCTGACTCTGCTGTCAGCCTGGCTGACTCTGCTGTCAGCCTGGCTGACTCTGCTGTCAGCCTGGCTGACTCTGCTGTCAGCCTGGCTGACTCTGCTATCATCCTGGCTGACTCTGCTGTCAGCCTGGCTGACTCTGCTGTCAGCCTGGCTGACTCTGCTGTCAGCCTGGCTGACTCTGCTGTCAGCCTGGCTGACTCTGCTATCATCCTGGCTGACTCTGCTGTCAGCCTGGCTGACTCTGCTGTCAGCCTGGCTGACTCTGCTGTCAGCCTGGCTGACTCTGCTGTCAGCCTGGCTGACTCTGCTGTCAGCCTGGCTGACTCTGCTTTCATCAGAGTCAGTCAGTATAAAAGTAATGAGTCAATAAGAAGGTTAAAACTGGTAAATTTAGAATGTATTAAGAGTGAAGTTTGTGAGGCAGTTATAATAACGTATTGGAATAGTTAATGATTTTGTTCATAATGTTTATAAAAGAAGAAAAGGGTAAAAGCTTTTAAAGAATGTAATAATATGCAAGAAAGTCGGTAAAGATTTACCCAAACAACTGTGTCTTAGACAATGTTGTGTGATGTCACCTGTGGTCTTAAAGTCGTGTGATGTCACCTGTGGTCTTAAAGTCGTGTGATGTCACCTGTGGTCTTAAAGTCGTGTGATGTCACCTGTGGTCTTAAAGTCGTGTGATGTCACTGAACTTTGGTCAAAACACAATATATACAAAGTCATCATGTAGACCAGATGTCACTGTAAACACACATTTATTAACATACTATGTTAAAACTCTGTACACACACACACAATATATATATATATATATATATATAATATATATATATATATATATATATATATATATATATATATATATATAATATATATATGTAGGTAGTAGGTTGGTAGACAGCAACCACCCAGGGAGGTACTACCGTCCTGCCAAGTGAGTGTAAATCGAAAGCCTGTAATTGTTCTACATGATGGTAGGATTGCTGGTGTCTTTTGTCTATCTCATAAACATGCAAGATGGCAGGTACGTCTTGCTACTTCTACTTACACTTAAGTCACACTACACATACATGTACATGTTTCTTTATACACACTCATCTGAGATTTCTTCGATTTTATCTTAATAGTTCTTTGTCTTATTACTTTTCCTTTTATATCCATGGGGAAGTGGAATAAGAATCTTTCCTCCGTAAGCCATGCGTGTTGTAAAAGTCAACTAAAATGCCGGGAACAATGGGCTAGTAACCCATTTTCCTGTAAAGATTACTAAAAAGAATAAGAAGAAAATTGTCAAAGTGGGAAGTCTGAATGTGCGTGGATGTTGTGCAAATGATAAGAAAGAGATGATTGTGGATGTTATGAATGAGAAGAAACTGGATGTCCTGGCTTTAAGTGAAACAAAGCTGAAGGGGGGGGGAGAGTTTCAATGGAGAGGAATAAATGGGATTAGGTCAGGGGTTTCAAATAGAGTTAGAGCTAAAGAAGGAGTAGCAATAATGTTGAAGGATAAGCTATGGCAGGAAAAGAGGGACTACAAATGTATAAATTCAAGGATTATGTGGAGTAAAATAAAGATTGGATGTGAAAAGTGGGTTATAGTAAGCGTGTATGCACCTGGAGAAGAGAGAAGTGTAGAGGAGAGAGAGAGATTCTGGAAATGTGAGTGAATGCGTGGGGAGTTTTGAATCAAGTGTGAGAGTAATGGTGGTTGGGGATTTCAATGCTAAAGTGGGTAAAAATGTTATGGGGGAGTAGTAGGTAATTTTGGGGTGCCAGGGGTAAATGTAAATGGGGAGCCTTTAATTGAGCTATGTGTAGAAAGAAATTTGGTAATAAGTAATACATATTTTATGAAAAAGAGGATAAATAAATATACAAGGTATGATGTAGCACGTAATGAAAGTAGTTTGTTAGATTATGTATTGGTGGATAAAAGGTTGATGGTAGGCTCCAGGATGTACATGTTTATAGAGGGGCAACTGATATATCGGATCATTATTTAGTTGTAGCTACAGTTAGAGTAAGAGGTAGATGGGAAAAGAGGAAGGTGGCAACAACAAGTAAGAGGGAGGTGAAAGTGTATAAACTAAGGGAGGAGGAAGTTCGGGCGAGATATAAGCGACTATTGGCAGAAAGGTGGGCTAGTGCAAAGATGAGTAGTGGGGGGTTGAAGAGGGTTGGAATAGTTTTAAAAATGCAGTATTAGAATGTGGGGCAGAAGTTTGTGGTTATAGGAGGGTGGGGGCAGGAGGAAAGAGGAGTGATTGGTGGAATGATGAAGTAAAGGGTGTGATAAAAGAGAAAAAGGTAGCTTACGAGAGGTTTTTACAAAGCAAAGTGTTATAAGAAGAGCAGAGTATATGGAGAGTAAAAGAAAGGTGAAGAGAGTGGTGAGAGAGTGCAAAAGGAGAGCAGATGAAAGAGTGGGAGAGGCACTGTCAAGAAATTTTAATGAAAATAAGAAAAAATTTTGGAGTGAGTTAAACAAGTTAAGAAAGCCTAGGGAAAGTATGGATTTGTCAGTTAAAAACAGAGTAGGGGAGTTAGTAGATGGGAGAGGGAGGTATTAGGTAGATGGCGAGAATATTTTGAGAAACTTTTAAATGTTAAGGAAGAAAGGGAGGCGGTAATTTCATGCACTGGCCAGGGAGGTATACCATCTTTTAGGAGTGAAGAAGAGCAGAATGTAAGTGTGGTGGAGGTACGTGAGGCATTACGTAGAATGAAAGGGGGTAAAGCAGCTGGAACTGATGGGATCATGACAGAAATGTTAAAAGTAGGGGGGATATAGTGTTGGAGTGGTTGGTACTTTTGTTTAATAAATGTATGAAAGAGGGGAAGGTACCTAGGGATTGGCGGAGAGTATGTATAGTCCCTTTATATAAAGGGAAAGGGGACAAAAGAGATTGTAAAAATTATAGAGGAATAAGTTTACTGAGTATACCAGGAAAAGTATATGGTAGGGTTATAATTGAAAGAATTAGAGGTAAGACAGAATGTAGAATTGCAGATGAGCAAGGAGGTTTCAGAGTGGGTAGGGGATGTGTAGATCAAGTGTTTACATTGAAGCATATATGTGAACAGTATTTAGATAAAGGTAGGGAAGTTTTTATTGCATTTATGGATTTAGAAAAGGCATATGTTAGAGTGAATAGGGGAGCAATGTGGCAGATGTTGCAAGTATATGGAATAGGTGGTAAGTTACTAAATGCTGTAAAGAGCTTTTATGAGGATAGTGAGGCTCAGGTTAGGGTGTGTAGAAGAGAGGGAGAATACTTCCCGGTAAAAGTAGGTCTTAGACAGGGATGTGTAATGTCACCATGGTTGTTTAATATATTAATAGATGGGGTTGTAAAAGAAGTAAATGCTAGGGTGTTCGGGAGAGGGGTGGGATTAAATTATGGGGAATCAAATTCAAAATGGGAATTGACACAGTTACTTTTTGCTGATGATACTGTGCTTATGGGAGATTCTAAAGAAAAATTGCAAAGGTTAGTGGATGAGTTTGAGAATGTGTGTAAAGGTAGAAAGTTGAAAGTGAACATAGAAAAGAGTAAGGTGATGAGGGTAACAAATGATTTAGATAAAGAAAAATTGGATATCAAATTGGGGAGGAGGAGTATGGAAGAAGTAAATGTTTTCAGATACTTGGGAGTTGACGTGTCGGCGGATGGATTTATGAAGGATGAGGTTAATCATAGAATTGATGAGGGAAAAAACGTGAGTGGTGCGTTGAGGTATATGTGGAGTCAAAAAACGTTATCTATGGAGGCAAAGAAGGGAATGTATGGAAGTATAGTAGTACCAACACTCTTATATGGATGTGAAGCTTGGGTGGTAAATGCAGCAGCGAGGAGACGGTTGGAGGCAGTGGAGATGTCCTGTCTAAGGGCAATGTGTGGTGTAAATATTATGCAGAAAATTCGGAGTGTGGAAATTAGGAGAAGGTGTGGAGTTAATAAAAGCATTAGTCAGAGGGCAGAAGAGGGGTTGTTGAGGTGGTTTGGTCATTTAGAGAGAATGGATCAAAGTAGAATGACATGGAAAGCATATAAATCTATAGGGGAAGGAAAGAGGGGTAGGGGTCGTCCTCGAAAGGGTTGGAAAGAGGGGGTAAAGGAGGTTTTGTGGGTGAGGGGCTTGGACTTCCAGCAAGCGTGCATGAGCGTGTTAGATAGGAGTGAATGGAGACGAATGATACTTGGGACCTGACGATCTGTTGGAGTGTGAGCAGGGTAATATTTAGTGAAGGGATTCAGGGAAACCGGTTATTTTCATATAGTCGGACTTGAGTCCTGGAAATGGGAAGTACAATGCCTGCACTTTAAAGGAGGGGTTTGGGATATTGGCAGTTTGGAGGGATGTGTTGTGTATCTCTATACGTATATGCTTCTGAACTGTTATATTCTGAGCACCTCTGCAAAAGCAGTGATGATGTGTGAGTGTGGTGAAAGTGTTGAATGATGATGAAAGTATTTTCTTTTTGGGGATTTTCTTTCTTTTTTTTGGGTCACCCTGCCTCGGTGGGAGACGACCGACTTGTTGAGAAAAAAAAAAAAAAATATATATATATATATAGATAGATATATAGATATATATATATATATGTGTGTGTGTGTGTGTGTGTGTGTGTTCCCATGTATGTATATATGCATGTATTTATTTAAGACCTCCAATTTCATTTACTAAACACGAGAAACAAGTACACATGATACTCATACACAATACATAAACATTACAATCATTCATACATAATAACATGTGCACATAACATTCATCAACACATAACATGTAAACATGACACATATACACAATAACACATAAACATTATATTTATTTATATATTCTAACATACATAATAACGTGTCTTATATATTCTGAACATTGATCCACATAAATATTTCTTTATTTCCCTTACATCGTCTCTATTATATTAAGTTTAACCACTATGTGGACGAGTACAGGAATGTCTATGAGAATGTTGTCACATGTATGTGCGCATGAGAGTTCATGGCAGGTGTTTCGAGTGAGATGTGTGTGTGTGTGTATGTATGTGTGACCTCATATATGATAGAGTGATATGAT
>NC_069497.1:954646-989061 GCF_026875155.1 Cherax quadricarinatus
GGGGATTCGGGGTCGTAGTAAGGGTGGACATAGCGTTGGGAATTTTTGCAGGGTTGTAAGGGAGGAGGAATTATGGGCATTGATTGGGAAAAGCTTATGACGGTGTGAATAGGGAGTACATGGTGACTCTTTAAGACTTATGGGTTTTGGGGAGGGAAAATAAAATGGGTGAAGACCTTGTATGCAGAAGCCACGATTCAGGTGCAAATTAATGGTAGGTTGGGTAGCGTGTTGAAAATGGAGAAAGGTTTGAGACAGGGGTGTCCAATGTCTCAAATTCTGTTTGCATGTATGCAACACCCGTTTTATGGAATGGTTGAGGAAGCAACAACATTACAGGAGGAGGGTCGGAGTTTCACAGAGGTAGTTGGTTATGTAGATGACACAACAATACTGATCAATGATGTCGAAGGTTTGCGAAAGGTGGAGAGAGTAATGAGGTTTTTTGGAGAGGCGTCAGGCATGAGTATCAACAGAGCAAAATCGAAAATTATTAGAGATAGGAGATTGGTGGGGGGTAGAATGGGGATGGAGTTTGGACGGGATGTAACTGAACAGCTGAAATTTGTGGGATTATCTATATGGCAGATGAGCAAGTGGCTAGACGGAGGAATTCGGAATTGGTGGAGAGAGAAAGTTGTACAACGGATTAGGAACCTAAGAGCGAAGATGTTACTTTAATGCAGAGGGCAATAATAATAAATTCATTGGTTTATAGTAAAGTGTGGAACGTGGCAGTGGTGTATCCTTTACAGGAACAGGAGATAATGGAGATACAGAGAAGGGTGCTTCGTTATATATGGGGTTTTGGACGTGCATGGCTAAGTAAAGAGGTGGTTATGACGAATGTGCGCAGAGGGGGAGTAGGGCTTTTGATGCTAGGACCCAGGTAAAGGCCATGTATGTTAAACAGAGGTACGTAAGGGAGGGGGGGGGGTTAAAAAGGGGTGAGGGTTGGAGGGTGATGGGGGATGTACGAAGATGGTGGGGAGGAAAGGACTTAATGGAATGTGAAAATATGCTAAGGGTTATGTTAGTAATAGGTGAGGTAACAAACCTTAAGGTGGGAAGGTTAGTAGAGATGAGTAGGAAACCAGAAGTCATGCAAGGGGTGGCGGTATACCCTTTGTATGATTGGGGTACGATTTGGCATGATTTCAGGAAGCTTAGATTAATGCCGAGGGTAAAGGGAGTTAGTTTTATAGGTTTGTAATGGTGAATTTTTTTTAGCGTCAAAGCAGGCTTTTGTGTGGATGTTTAGGTAAAGGAGCCGAAATGCGAACATTTGTTAGGAATCGGAAACAAGCTTTTTTCATGCGATGTTTTTGTAGGGAGTATGTGGCAGGTACGGTGTGTCTGGCTTGAGTCTTCACGTTAATGGGTGGAGGCATGAAGAGATCCAGCGTGCCCTACACATTTAGAGGTAATGGGGTTGTCCGAGGTTTTAAAGAGAGACATTCTGTATACATTGTGACAGATTTCTTGTATTATTTCCTGGGATAAGGAAAAGGGCGGGGATTAGGTAAGCAATTGCACACAGTATATCGCACAGTCTGTAGAAATAAACTCATTTATGGTCAAAGGGGGCAACTGCGTTCCCGGAGCATATAGAAATATAACGTAAAGCGGGACACAGTAATTTGGCTACTTAAGTCTAAGGGACCATTTTCCTTATAAGAGCGTATATGACCATACTGAAGGATATGAAAATGTGGAAGGATTGTTTAGAAGAATAGTATGGGAGGGGAAGACATGTCCAGATGTGGTGTAATAGGAAGAGTTTTCTGGTGAGTGAATGTTTTAGTTTTAGCCATGTGTTTCAAAAACAACAGGTCATTGATGATCATAAGTTTTATTAAGGTACATGACTTTGTAAGTGAGACAACTACGAGAGGAACAATACAAAGCATTTTTAACATTGTTGGTATAAAAAATAGTCGTAAAGAAAGGAATGGTGTATGTGGTATGATCAGGTGTTCATACAGTATAAGATGAATTTTAAGTGTCGTTATATTTGTAGTTTATGTTAGCCATATGTGTAAATGTTAGGGATCACCAGAAATCTTCCATTTGCAAATGGATTTTTGTTAATGGAGCAGATTAAGAAAATGTGGTGGCCTATGATGATGTGGAACCAACTGTTAAGAAGTATGTGATATTGATGAAATGTTTACTTGTAGAGTGTGCTGTTTTAAAATTGTGGATGGGGAGGAAAGAAGAGTAACCTAATTGGTTTACTAACAGAACAACTCCTTGTTGGTAGGTATGACTAGGGTGGGGTAATGTAATTGTGTTATAGAAAATGTTAAGGCTTAGTCAGTTTGTATGAAGATACAAACATGGTTTGGAAAAACACTGTCTTATTAAAATAAAGTTTTACTTCATGATTTTGTTAATTGGTAATTTCACATCATATATGTAATGGGGAAAAGTGTGTTTAGTTGCTTGCTATGTTAGGGAGAAAGTGGTTGTTGTCAATATTGAGTGGCGGCAGCAATGTTTCCTCATCCGCCTGCATAATGCCGGTTTTGAGTGCGTGTTAATCAGAGTATAGTTTTAGTTCTCTGGATTTTTTGGGATAGATTATGTTGATGATGTAATTGTGTATAAAATTTGATGTTGGGCCATATGTTGGACGACATTTGACGTTTGTGTACATCAGTGTGTATTCTAAGTTTATGTATAAATTATAACAATAAATGTAGTTGGGATAGTGCATATAGACAATGCTAAGACTTTTAGTTTAGTTTTTGGTATGTAAACTATCAAAAAATGGTTTGGGCAAAAAAAAAACTGTCTACAAAACATGATACTTAATAAATTTATGGTTATATTGAGTTTTCATATCATGTATCTATATAAATTGGGTGAAAAGTGTTTTTTTATTTAGTTGCAAACTAAAGTAAGGGGAAGGTGGTTGTGCCACTATTGTTGGCAGCAATAAAAAAAAAAAAAAAAAAAAAAAAAGGGGTGCTCATCCTGCACTTTGCAGGTTTTGAGAGAGTGTTATTCAGTGTGTATGGGTTTAGTGTATCACTGGAGTGGTATGGATTGACTTGATTGTTGTAATTGTGGTAAGTTTTGACAATGGTCTACATATGTTGGACAACATTTGTTATGGTTTATACATTTTTGTACTCTAAGTTTTAAATAAAAAAAAATGCTTATCACTTCCCCCCCTCCCCCTGAAAAACTAAAAAACCACGTCTCCTTAGTATACTCATTTGATACCTCTTATACATTGATAAGAGCTTTAAGACTTCATTGACAACAAGTATAAAACACAATCCTGCATCAAAAAGGCGACTATAAATACAAGGAATAACTGACAGGTATGGCACACATCCACTACTGAAACCATCCAAACCCTAACCCTCATATACCTCATGATAACAATCAATAACGAGCACGGGGGTGGGTTTAATAACTAACCGCTTGACTCTCAACCACCCCCTCCCCTTTCCACTTGCCTAGTAACTGTGTTTGCCGTCACCACTCATCAACCACCTTCATTATTGAATTTAAAAATAACAATTAGAATCCAATAAATAAAGGATAATGAACCCCTTATCGACTCTCCACAGAAAAAAGAAAATTTTTAAATTTTTCTAAATACAAACGCTGATTCACTGTGTGCTTACAAAATATCCCCATCCCTATCTTTTTATCTCTGAACCTGTCCGGTCTTCCTCCGACCGAACCTCATTACCCCCCAGTCTCCCCTCCCCTATCCCATCCTCCCCATCTCCCCCTTTTTTTCTCCTTTCCTTTCCCTCCTACTCCTCCCCATCCCCTCCCTTTTGCGGCCTTCCCCTTTTTGCATTTGGATTTCTCCCCACAGTCAACGCTATTTCCTAGGTAGGGGAAAGGATACCTGGGTCTATCCCATTCCGTGAGGTTCATTGCGGAGCGTATTTGCCAAGGAAATCTGGATCGCCTGGGGATGTCCCCGTCCCTCTCCGGTATCCCGGTAGTAGCTTCGGGTGAGTCTTTCGGGCGACGGTGTAATCTCGCTCTGGAAGCCAACCGTTCGGATTCCGGGGGTGGCGCCGAAGGAGGTATGCTTTGTGGCGATATCCGGACCGCCCACTCTTTTGTCTAACCCACCGAGTAGCTCGGCAGAATGAGAGGATGCATCCCGGATTGTTAGTTTACTAGCAGAGGGTAGGGATGGCACGGGTTTCCATGCTTGCATCTGCGCTACTTGCGTGCTGAGTCCTCTTGGGCGCGGAGGGAGATTTCTGGCCCCCTTTCATTTCCTCCTAGGAACTATCGCCCCTCCCCGGTCCCCACCCCTTTTTTCATTCTTTTTTATTTTTTGATTTTCTTTTCTTCTTTCTTTTTTTTCTTAAAACAAAAAGACAGAAGAAACCTAACCATGCAGCCCTAGTCCCCTGAAACCTACTAACCCCCGGGGCCCCTTCTTGAACCGAGCACCCCATTCTGACTGACCCTGCCGTCGTCTTTGGACCACTCTCAGACACTCCTCTGCCTCTGTACCTATTGCCGTACTGTTTCCTCACCCCTTCAAGGTACTGAGTGCCTTGACTACTCCTTCGATTATCGGACCTTCGCTCTCCACTGACTAATGCCTTCCGGCCGTCTCCCTCTAATACGGTGCGGCAATTTTCAAATCGCCGACACTTACCACGTCCGGACAACCTCTGGACCACGGCCTTAACACGCCAACGACTATTACCTGCTGATGATACGTTCTCCACCTTCTCGTTCATCTCCAAAACCGATCGACACGTCCTTCACTACCTTTCCACGCTCAGTTTCCAGACTGAACAATGGACTAAATTCTTCACTTACAACCGACTTCCTCTACTGGCCTTATCTTTGCTGACCACAGTATTGGCAAGGCACACATACGCCATGTTGTGTAAAGATTTTTTGTTTTCATGCTCTTAAGAGGTCGGTACGCACAACATTACAGAACAGAATCGAACCCAGGGACTGAGCTCTCTCTCTTTCCCTGTCGATACTGTTCCTGTCACTCTTGAAAAAACATCATTCCCCTCAATTCTTGTAGTGGTACTGTCTTCTGCCCCATACCATAGTTTTCAACAAAATTTCAGACATGTGGCACTGACATTCTTTGAACAGCTGGAACTCCAAGATCTCCCAATCCTCAAGGTAGACACTTACGGTTCTTCCTGTTCCACAGGGCGGAGCGATACCCTAGCAATGTGTCTACGTTTTTAACTTTTGACTAGCCGAGAACTCCCAACCTCATTATAAAGCAGACATCGGTTACAAGTTCCGAAAGGAGATCCCTACACCACAACAGTGTAGAAATTGCTGGCGATTTGGCCATTCCAGCGAAATCTGCAGATCTATCGCTGAAAGCCCAGTCTGTGTCCGATGAACCATTCTAAACGCCTTGCAACGAGCTCCCCTTGCCTTAACCTGTCATGAGAGGCTCAACCTATCGTACCGTTTGTCAAGTCTAGTTTAAACGAGCGGGAAACCGTTTACCTCAAAGAGACAGAAGTCACCCTATGCCATGGCAGTTTCTCATCTACCGCCTCCAAGGGAGACCCCACATGTTTCTTTATTCCCGTGTTTCAAAACGTCCCCCCACTTCTGGGAACCCATCTTCTAACACACCACCTCTGTGGTTACCACTCCCATAGTCACTCCTGTATCTAATCCTTTGCATGTCCTCGGCTCAGACGTACCCTACTTCAACGTCTCAGTCGGATCCTCGCTTCTTCGAGTTCTCTCTCACAAAGCCTCAGTATCGACGAGACCTCGTATGACAAACCGTCCTCCCAATCGTCCCACTACTTCTCAAAAGTCAAAAAAGGTCCGATAACACCTCCTAAACCCATCTTCCACTCCTCATTTACCCTCCCCTGTCTCTGACCGTGGTTCTCTCCCCTCCCTCACAGCTCAGTTACACGTGTAGAGTTCACAGTCCTCCTCGTACTGTACCTCTCTATCCTTGCTGTTCCCCCTCCCAAGTTTTCTTCCTCTCTGCCACCTCCCAGGTTCCTGCCTCTTCGTCCCCTGCCACGCTTCTTCTCCCAGTTCCCTCCACCCTTTCCGCCCCCCCCTAACCTTGGTACAGTCCAATACAGTTTCCAATCTTTTATTCATCCTCCCCCTACCATTTCAAATATTGTTTCCCATACGACGTCTCTGAATTCCGAAACACTTGAAGCAATCTCTGAATATATTGCAGAGACCAACCATCAATGGACACTTGATCCACCTTCCGCTCTTTCTCTCTCCTCTGCTCCATCTGTGGCAACTCCTTCTTTCACACAGCGCACCGTTCCCTTCGCTGCTTGAACGTTTTCCACTGCTCCACATGTGACTTTCTAACCCCTCTAGTCCGTAGATTCCCTTACCTGCGGATTTCCAGTATCTTTATCATTGCCAATACATGGCCTATTTACAGTGGAATATACAACGTCCTCAGGGGTAATCGGTGAGCTTTCAATGTTACTCTCCCAGTTTTCCCCTGTTAGTTTGTTACAGGAACCAAAATTACAACTCTGCTGTTATTCTTCCCATCTCAAGGCTATAATTTATTTGGTATTCTTCCAGCTCCATTTCCTGAATTGGGACTTTAATGAAATGGCCCTTCCTTCTACGCACTGATATTCCGTACCATCAGCAATTTGTTCATTCTTTCGATTGCAATTACACAGCAGCCCGTATCCACTTACAATAGAGGTAGACCCTTCTGTTCTTTAATCTCTCACCTCTTCTTCGGGCATTATCTATTCCGGATATGGCCTGCTGTTTTCGTCATTACCGCCACCGAATCTTGTTACTTAGTGAATTTTAATGCCCACCATTTCCTCTGGGGGGGGGCTACACTGTGATTCTCCGTGGAATTCAGTTAGAGCTTTTCTTGCACCCACCCCCTCCATGTTTTAAATACAGGTACTCGCACCCATTTTGATCCTCGACTCGTACCTCTTTGCATCATCCCAGTCTGCTCTTTCTCGCCATAGATGCACTTGGTCTGTTCTCCCGACTTAAATGACAGTGATCATTTCCCAATCATTCTTACTTCTTCATATTTTCGCCACCTCTTCGCACCCCACCTGGCAATTTAATCGGGCAAATTGGAACCTTTACTCACACCTTACTGTTTTTAAAGAGGTTCTTCTCGTCCTCCATCGATGAGGCTTTAACACCTCTTCTCGTCCTCCGTTTTCACGCAGCTTCTCATTCAATACCCCAAACTTCGGCAGGCAATCTCAGAAAATGCGGTGCCTTGGTGGTCCCTGCTTGTGCTCGTGCAGTATCCTATGAAACGCTCTGCATGGGGGCAGTACCGGTACAATAGAACCAACAGAGAGACTCCTTGATTTTAAACAGAAGCGTGCGATCGCTCCGCCGTGTCATCCGAGACGCTAAACGCACTTGCTGGCGAGATTATGTTCCTCCACCATCACCTCTGCTTCCTGCTATGAGGCAGTCTGGAAAAATACGAAACTGAGTGGTAAATATTCTCCGACCCGCTCTGTTCTGCGGGTTGCCGGTGGTTGATATAGCAAACCACTAGATGTTGCCAATGAAATTGGCAATCATCTGGTCCGTTTTCTCAGGGTCTCCATCTATAGCCCCCTCATTTCTTTCCTCAAAGTCTGCCAGCGGATAGCACCCTTGGACTTTTTTTCTCTCAGAGAAGAACAGTATAATGTGCCTTTTACACTTCAAGAACTGAGGCAACACTCACAGCTTGTCGAACATCGCAGCTGGGCCCGACGACATTCAATTCGTATGCTAACAACATTTACATCAGTCCAGCCCTTGCAGTCCTATTACGCCTTTCAAATACTTATTGGTCCAACAAGGAGTTCTTCCACCGCTGTGGAAATCCGCCATGTACCCCTTTCCGCAAACAGGCACTAACTGGACATGAAACCCCCACATCGTCCCAATGCTCCTTACCAGTGCAGTTTGCCAAGTAATGGAACGCCTAGTAAATAGACGTTATATGTGGTATTTAGAGACACACAACAGTCTCATCCACTCTCGTCAATATGGCTTTCGTAGGGACGTTCACTACCATAGACTCCCTTACTACGCTTGGGATACGTTGTTCGTAATGCCTTTGCGAATCAAATCCACGACGGTTATTGCCAATTTTTTTGACTTGAGAAGGCATATTGACACCAACTTGAGGTAATAATATTTTAGGCCCAAGGCCACTCCTTATGCTTCGAGGCAATCTACCATCCTTCCTTAAGAACTTTTTAACTGACAGCCATTTCCGTGTTCGGTTTAATAATGTGCTCCCCCGACTTTTAATCAAGCTGAAGGTGCCCCCCCAGGGATTAGTTTCTGAGCACACATTGCTTTTCCCTCCTTGCTATTAATGATTTCCCTCTAGTCCCTTCATCAAATATTTGGTCATCACACTAGTTGATGACTTCGCTATTGCCTTGCAAGGCCTGACTGTCCACCTCATTACAGGTTTCCTCTCCAACATGCAGTCGACCGTGTTCCAATTGGGCCACCACACGTGGTTTAAATTTCCAGCACTAAACCCCCCAAATTATTTCACTAGACGCATGTAACTCCGATCAACCTTTGTACCTCTATGCTCCCGTATCCCTGAACGTGATACAGTCAAGTTTTCTGGGCCTCCTCTTTGATCTAGGTTATCCCTGGAAACCTCACCTTACCTCTCTGAAGGGCAACTTGTCACAGCCGGCTGAACCTTCTTAAAACCCTTGCTCATCTTCATGGGGAGCTGATCGTGCGAAACCCACCTTCGCCTACATTCCCCCTTATTTTATTGAAACTTGATTATGTGACCAGATCGTATTTCATCGGCATCTCCTGTTACTCTCTCTAGCCTTAACCCCATCATCACCAAGGATTACGTTTTATGCTTGGTGCTTTTCGGCTCTTACCCTGTCGAGAGCCCTATGCGAAGCGAACGGACCACCATCCTTAGCCAATCGCCGTGATGCCCATTGCCCTGCCTACTATGTACGCTCTCATGATCTCCCGCAATCCTATCTTCCATATATAGAATTGGTCACTGATATAGTAGACATTCTTTATATTTGTTCGCCGCCCCTTTTACCCTCCGTCCCTTCTCTCTTCGCCTTCATTCGCTCCTTTCTCTCTTCACTACCACCTTTCCATGTACATGTATGCATCTCACTTTCCCTACCCCCCTGGAAGTTCCAGCTGTTCGAGTCTGTTCTTTCTCCCTCCCTTGCTCGAAGCCCAACTGTCTACGGTCGCTTTCCCGCACTCTTTTCTTGACCACTTTCACTCTCTTTCTCAACCATTGCTGTGTACACAGATGGCTCTAAGTCTTCTGACGGCTAGGATTCGCAGCATGTTTGCCGGACAGCGTCGTATAAGGGCATACACTATCTTCGGCTAGTATTTTTACTGCTGAATTATATGCCATTCTTACAGCACTTATCCATATTTGCATCTATGCCTGTGTTCATCTTTGTGGTTGTCTCAGACTCCCTTAGTGCTTAACAGGCTATACAAAACTTTGATACACTCACCCCTTAGTCACTCCGTATCCAACTTTGGCAAACGCCGCATCTTTACCACAAGCCTAAGATAGTTTTTGGTGGTCCCCGTCATGTTGACGGTACAGGGCAATGAACCGACAAGACACTGCTGCGCAGGGGGTGGGGGGGGGGGGGGGCGGTCAGCAGTTGGAAATATAAACACAAATCAGTATAATGTGATCCTTTATTGACAACGTTTTTCGACCCACACAGTGGCTTTTTTCAAGTCACACACAGATCTACCTGGGGTTGGAAGGTACGATAGCATTTATAAGTCTGATCAAATGTTGAGGTCAGGTGGAGAATGGCGCATCTGGATGATCTACCAGGTGGGGTTAACGAGTCTTGGTTAGCTTGGCAGGGGTATTGGACAAGTTGTAGACTTCTGCAGGTGTTCCTATTTCTTATGTGGGATAGCGATGAAGAAGTTTTCTTGGCGAGTGGGTTCAGCAATGTTTATCGAAGCCATTGTTCTGGTTGAAATTGTTGGTTATAGAGATAAGCGATGAGTCCAGGATTCTTCTGTATTGAGTGTTGTCTTCGTTGGCTATAAGTCTCGAGTTTCTGTAGTTAATTAAATGGTTGAAGGCTCGACCTGGTTGAGCTTGTCTTGGAGAGCTTCAACGTTCAAACGTTCAAGCTCTCCAAGACAAGATCAACCAGGTCGAGCCTATCAATCCAGTTCACACTGAAGAAGAAGTCGACAAAAGGGGAAACACTCCTCCTTTCCTTGATGTTCTGCCTGCAAAGCTGACCACGAAATTCGTTTTAGAAGTCTATCGAAAATCCCACCAACCAAAACGAATCTTCTCCACTTCAAATCTCCCCACGACAACAAAACTCAAACGTGGGGGGGTGTGATATAGGCTCCTTCCTACGTGCACTCAGAATCGCAAGCAATGAGTTCCTTGAGAAGAATGCACTATAATTGAAACAAGTATTTTCTAAACATCCACAATCCTCGGTCACTTCATCAGAGACAGCAGACGGCGGGCATAAACATCTTCAACACACCAGAGAATACACTGCCGAGAAGAGATACTAGTCCTCTCCCAACAATCTCCATTGCAAACATGTTCCAACATCTTTGCCAAACATCATTCCAAGTATCTACCTCCACAACCACGAAACCATCTAGGACATCACCAGTAGAGACAGAACAACCTCTCATCCTCTGCAGGGGGTATACATAATCCCGTTGTAATGCGGCAACAAATTAATATTGTGGGCGAAACATCAGAGACCTCCAAACACGCATTCCAGAACACCAAAATCAAGCAGGACAGACGATACAAGGAATGCCTGTGTACAACATCGCAAATTCACACACCCCTTTAATTAACTCAGAACCAAGACTTATAGCCAACGAAGACACCAATCAAAACAGAAGAATCCTGGAATCATCGCTTATCTCTATAACCATACAATATCACCCAGAACAATGGCTTAATAACAAAAGCTGAACCAACTCGCCAAGAACTTCTTCATCGCTTATCCCCACAAAGAACATAGAACACTGCAAAGGTCTACAGACTTGTCCAATACCCCTGCCAAGCTACCAAGACTCTATAAACCCCACCCGTAAAATCATCAGATGCCAGTCATTCCTCCACCTGACCATAAACATTCTGAACATGAACTATAAATGCTATCGTACCTTCCAACCCCAGGAAGATCCGTGGTGGGGACTTGAAAAAGCCCACACCGTGATAAGCGGTGAAACGTTGTCGAATAAAGGATCACCATTATACTGCATTTGTGTTTATATTTCCATTGAGTCGGTATTTTTAATACCTTAATTTTCCGCGATCAGCAGTACAATGACCTACCATTTCTATGAGGTATTCCATTTATGGACTCTTTTGCTGCAATATCTTACCCCACCTTCACACCCGTTGGCAAACACGTTGGGTCTACTATGCTCGCAACCAACTTCAATCTATTAAACCAGTATCGGTTTACTGCCGCTCTTATCACCAGTGTCGAGGTTGGGAGACTACTCTCCTCCCGTCTTCGCAAATGACGCGATCTCGTCTTACACATGGATATCTCATGGAGAGGGCGGCTTGCACCTCTCTGTGAAATAGCCAAGCCCATTATCAGTCAGCCACATTTCTTTGGACTGCCCACTTTATCAACGCGCCCACGCAGAATTTACCACTGTCGTCGTCTTCGCTCCGCTGCTCTCTCTTTACCTTCCCTTCTCGCTGATGGACCCCACCTTCTCCGGACTCTCTCATTGCCTTTTTGACAACAACTGACTCACAAATTCTGATACCTTCAGCCCTTTTGACCTTTCGTTGTGATCCACTCATATTTACATTACACTTCTCCTTTTCATTGTCCTCATCGCCTCCGAGCCGTGTGGACGAGCTGCGCAGTCGCTCCTGTTTGAATTTGTTTTTGCGCAGTTTACCTGATTTGAGCTGCCCCTACCGTTGGTTGTGGAATCTTTATTTTCTCCCAACATGGCGCTGAATAGCAGGAAGAAAGACTCCAACACGTCTGCATTGAGATGATCTGTGTGTGGTGCGTCTCGGGATCCAACAGGGATTTATTATTACCAGCGATCATTCGCGATACCTATGGTATAGCAAAGGAGGAGATAAGTGGTGTCCCGCACTCAATGGAACGACAAGAATCATCGTAAAAATGGACGTCTGCACGATCTACGAGGCTGTGGTCGACTAGTATCAGAGACCAAACCTACCGGTTAATACAGCTGTGTCGGTGCGACTCCATGATGTATCTCGACCATTACCATGGTGAAAATCAGGAATGAACCTTTTGAGCGACCTGATTTTTGCTATTAGCAGTGAACTGCGTGCTTATGGGACGGTTTCAACGTAGCCACAGCAGGGAGATGGGCAACGGACCGTAATCAGGTTGTGCTGGAAGGTCCATATAAATGTAAAAATGACTCTTCGACACCCTATTCCTCATATGTTGTGTTGAAGGAATTACGGACTCAAGCTATTAACGTATTGCGGGCAACAACGTAACGTGTCCGGCCTATGTGGGTCATATACGTGACGAGAGCGGCTGGGGGGTACTCAGAGTGGTGGGAAACGAAGTGGTACCCGGCACAACAGCCACGGCAACAGCAGCCAGTGGCGAGGTAGGTGATGACGAGAACAAGTCCCTCTTTGCTACACACCGCCCCAACAACGTTGTCATGGAGTGAGGAGGTGGACAAAGAAAAGGAGCTAGAATCGCCAGTTGTAATCGCTACAAGGAGATCTCAGTCTTTGGACATACATCAGGTATTTGAGGAGAGACAACCTAAATATGGTGAGAAGTGGCGGCGTCCATTGGTAAAAAGGGCGTTGGATGTCTTGTTAGAGGAATCGTCCCTAGCTCAGGTGGAAGACCCCAGGCTAGTTCTGGGGACGGCTGTGAATGATGGTATGCAGAGATGGTATGTCGACGAAGAGAGTCTAAAGGATTGAAGTGCATGCAGTAAGGTGAGGTGCATCTGACGGTGCTTCAAGTCAAAATGCAGTGGAGGCGTGACCACAAAGGAGACTGCAGCCTCATCGGATTCTGAATAGATGTGCTCACCTCCTGCCCAACGCCCTGAAACACGTCCTTGGGTGAGGTACAGCAGAGAGGGATGGTGAACCCAAGGATCAAGGTATTGCAAAGGTGATCCCAATAAAGGGGGAAGGACAGAGGTGTTGCAAAAACGAACTGGAGGTAAAGTCAATGCCGGGGACAAAAGGAAAACCCATTTGTTGAATTCAAGTGATTATACATTAAATATTAACGGGTTCTAGAGCTGAAGAGGAACATTAATGGTTTCAATGAGTATTTATGGTGATACTGGTGGCGATGTGGGTATCTTACAGGAACATAAATTTTAGGCTGGTTATGAGTTTGGATATGAGTGGATATATTGTGTACATGGAACATGCGACATACCCATTAGACCCCCGCCGGGATTGAACCCCGCTGTCATAGCTCAAAACTTCCAGCCCGTCGCTTTTGCCACAGACCCGCTAGTGGGCTAACGCGACGGGCTGGAGTTTTTTGAGACTCTATGGACCGCCGGGTCAATCCCGGCCAGGGGTATGGTTTATTTGCAATCGTGTCCATTACGATTTCTTGAGTCAACAATGCGACACGTTTAAAAGGTGGGGCTGCCATTTGGTAAAGGAGAACTAGCCCGTTTATTTAGTAAGGTGTAGTGAAGGGGGGAGGGGAGGGTAATTAGAGTGATGGAACCTGGGGTAGGGTTCCAAAAGTTTAGTAATGTGTATATGCCCGGCTGAGGGTACGTGAGTATTAAAACGAAATTTATTCAGGACGTGCTGGTCAATTTTTTACGTGGTTTACCGAATGATTGCAATAATAGGCTGAGATTGAAATTGCGTGATACGTCGTAAAGATGTTGAGCCTAGAGGTGCGGGTGTTGTTTGGTATATTGGGGGATACTATTGACCGGGTGTGGTTAAAGGATGTGTGTGGGGGGGGGGGAGGGATGGTAGAGCATACCTTCATTAAAAAGAGGTTATGCGGCGAGGTTGGCCCGCATGTACGTGCCTGTGCGGTACTGGTGCAGGGGTGATGTGATAGATGTGGTTTTTTTCGATCATAGAGGAATTGTAATAGAATGGATATTGAGGTGTGCCTCGAGGGGTCCTCATTTTTGAAATTGAATGTAAAGATATTAAGGGAAGAGGATATTCTTTTTGTCTATGACATATGTGGGATCGTTTAGTGTAGAAGCACCAGGGGATGTTTGCCATGGTTTACTTGGTGGGAAACGATAGCTAAAAAATCGTTATTAAGGAATATATATTAATCGAGGACGAGACATAATCAGTTGCAATACGGTTTTCAAAATATTTTAGAGGGGCAGTTGCGCGAATGGGGGGGGGGGGGGGGGGGGGGGGGGGGTTATGCACAAATAAATGCTAATTATCCTGTTAATGAAAATGGAAGTTTTGAAGGAAAATAACCGGAATATTAACAAAATGAGAGGTTTGATGGGGAAAGGCTTAAGGGCGGGATTGAGGAGGTTTTTGTGGGGATGATCGGCCGTCGGCGTTGTGTTGCGGAGTCAACACACACGTCGCAAGCAATGGAGTTAATGGGGTTGAATGACAGGTAAGGTATGCAAGGGTATAAGTGGTCAGGTGTTGACGACGACAGAGGTATGAGTGGGTATATTGATGCTTGGGTTAAGTTGAAAACGCAATGAGTGTGGAATAAGCGAAAAAGCATTACAGTCAATTGGAAAGGTTTTGTGCGTGTGATTGACAGAGCATGATCGATCCCGTTTTGAGAAGGGCCGATAACGGAGTGTGAGACTGGGAACTTTATCCGGGAGCGCAATTAGGTAAGGGGCACCAGGAATTGGATGGGTTGCCCCAGTGACTTTTAATTTCAAAATTGGAGCGTTTTTAAAAGGGTTTTTGGTAAGAATTATTCAATATCCTTAAGCGGGATCGGTTTTAGGGGCACAGCAACGGATGGCTGTGGTCGTTCATGCCTAAAGGTGATCCACTAACATTTTTTTTTTTAAAGACTATCGCGCTATTATCCGTTATTGTGTGGTGATTATACGATTTTGGCAAGAATTTTAGCTAACATAAATAAAAAAGGCCTGGGTAAAGTGCTTGAAAAGGACCATAAGGGTGCCGGGAAGATCTATGTATGACGGCATGTTGATTAGAAGTTTCAATTGAAAAAGAGTTAAAATGGGAGGAGGGTGTTTGCTATAGATTGGAGGCGGCATATGATAGTGTAGAAAGGGAACGTTATGGAAGATTATGAGATGGCAGGGGTTTGAGAGGAAATTAAATATCATTGGGCCAAATTAATGTATCAAGACTGCATCCTTGTGGGTGCAGGTAAATGAAAGGTTATGAGAACAAATTCAGATGAGAAGGGGTCTACGTCACAGATATTTTTTGCGTGTTTACATGATCCCTTTTATAGAGTAATTAGGGTCATATTGGCAGCAAATGGGGTTTGTGACGAAAGGGTGGGTGGGGGGGGGGCTGGCTTGTTGTATATGTTGATGACAACAGAACGATTTTTAGTAAGTGGGTAACAGGGATTTGCCTCGGGTGGAAAAGTTAGTAAACGTTTTTGAAAAGGCTTCTGGCATGTCAAATAATCAGGAGAAAACCGAAGTATATGATCTTGGGATGGTAAGTGAGAATTTGAAAGTAGTTGAAAGGTGGAAAAAGGTGACCAATTACTGATTATGTGGGAATCGTTTATAGTAAGTGATATCAAGTTAGCACAACAAATACCTTCAGTGCTATTGTAGATGGTTACAGAAGCCCTCATGGTTCTTACGAGCTGCACACTTGAACATTGTGCATCAAAGAGTAATTACAACGATTGTCTATTATAATAGTAACTTTGCATGTAGCAGCAATATTATCCGATACTTCGTAGCGAGATACAAAGGTTACAAAAGCGCGTTTTTTTAGGATTCATTGGGTGTACTGGAAGCGAATAGGTTAGGTAGAGCGGTTGTCACCCTCCACCGGTTGGGCCGCAGAGGGGCTGGGTCTTATTAGCATGTTTAGAAAATAATATAGTGTGTATTTGAAACGTAGTTATAAGCGTGAGGTGGATGGGGCGAGGAAGGCGGACCTTCATAAGATACGAACAGGATATGCACACGGTGGTGGTTGGGTAGGGATTTCAAAATAGGTGAGGGCAATGTTACGGGTCATCATAAACATGAGAGATCCTTCACATATTAAATTGGGAAACCTTGTTGGGGTGGAAGTAAGGCAGTGGGTAGCGGTGGTAGAAGGGGTTATCCCGATGTATGATTGGCGTAAAATCTGGGGGCGTTTGAACAAATTGCGTTTAAACAACCTAAAGTACGAGAAGTTATGTATAGATTTTTTATATGGGATCTTACCATCTGGAATGGTTTTTATTCATAAGAGAATACGGGAGGATGGATACTCAAGCTTGTGGGGATTGAGACTGTTTTCCAATGGTGTATTTTTGCAATGTAATGAACTAAAAGGGTTCGTTGGGTAAGGTTAGTGGAGGGGGGGGGGTTGCAGTGTTGAGGTTTAAGCTTAGACATAGGTGGGTGACTCACATGAGTAGAGAAGGCGGTGGGGTATATAATTAGAGATAAATATATATGTCCTTGGGCTATGAGAGGAGCGAACGTGTGTGAAAGGAATTAATGCCATAACAGCAACTTTTTATAGACAAGGTGTAGGGAAAGGAGGTGTATGGGTGGAGAGGAGAGGAATTTAAAGAGTGAGGGTTATAGGTAATTCACATTAACGGGATTTACGGGAGTTGAAAGGCAGTAAGGGGGAGGAAATTGCTGGTTTCCTAAATGGGCGGTAGCATGATGGAGTATGTTGATGAATGTTATATGAGGTATTCTGGGGTCAATTTTTAACATTATTTCTTCGAGTGTGTCAAGTACCATACAGTTATTTTGGAATTATCGACTTATAACCTCTGTATGTATATGAGTATGTAATGTAATGATAATGCATGTGTATGTATGTATGTATGTATGTATATATAAAATATATATATATATATATTATATATATATATCTATATAATATAAATATATATATATATATATAAATAATATATATATATATATATAAATATAGATATGCATCGTGTGCCGTATAGGCAGAACTTGCGATCTTAGGCTTAAATAGCAACGCTCATCATGCCATATAGGACAAGTAAAAATTCGGTGTATGCAACATTTCGCCAAAATCATTCTGAACCTAACTAAAAAGATATAATTTCACTGTGTTTGTTTAGTATTAAATTATTGTAAACAAATCTAAAATATTTTAGCTTTGGGCAAAGGCTAAAATAAATTGTTCTTAGTTATAATACGTAGGTAAGTTTTCTAAGTTCCTTTTGATATCTAAGGGGGTTATGTTAGTAATATGGTGAGGTAACAAACCTGAAGGAGGGAAGGTAGTAAGAGATGAGTAGGAAACCAGAAAGTCCATGCAAGGGGTGGCGGTATACCCTTTGTATGATTGGGGTACGATTTGGCATGATTTCAGGAAGCTTAGATTAAAGCCGAGGGTAAAGGGAGTTAGTTTTATAGGTTTGTAATGGTGAATTTTTTTTAGCGTCAAAGCAGGCTTTTGTGTGGATGTTTAGGTAAAGGAGCCGAAATGCGAACATTTGTTAGGAATCGGAAACAAGCTTTTTTCATGCGATGTTTTTGTAGGGAGTATGTGGCAGGTACGGTGTGTCTGGCTTGAGTCTTCACGTTAATGGGTGGAGGCATGAAGAGATCCAGCGTGCCCTACACATTTAGAGGTAATGGGGTTGTCCGAGGTTTTAAAGAGAGACATTCTGTATACATTGTGACAGATTTCTTGTATTATTTCCTGGGATAAGGAAAAGGGCGGGGATTAGGTAAGCAATTGCACACAGTATATCGCACAGTCTGTAGAAATAAACTCATTTATGGTCAAAGGGGGCAACTGCGTTCCCGGAGCATATAGAAATATAACGTAAAGCGGGACACAGTAATTTGGCTACTTAAGTCTAAGGGACCATTTTCCTTATAAGAGCGTATATGACCATACTGAAGGATATGAAAATGTGGAAGGATTGTTTAGAAGAATAGTATGGGAGGGGAAGACATGTCCAGATGTGGTGTAATAGGAAGAGTTTTCTGGTGAGTGAATGTTTTAGTTTTAGCCATGTGTTTCAAAAACAACAGGTCATTGATGATCATAAGTTTTATTAAGGTACATGACTTTGTAAGTGAGACAACTACGAGAGGAACAATACAAAGCATTTTTAACATTGTTGGTATAAAAAATAGTCGTAAAGAAAGGAATGGTGTATGTGGTATGATCAGGTGTTCATACAGTATAAGATGAATTTTAAGTGTCGTTATATTTGTAGTTTATGTTAGCCATATGTGTAAATGTTAGGGATCACCAGAAATCTTCCATTTGCAAATGGATTTTTGTTAATGGAGCAGATTAAGAAAATGTGGTGGCCTATGATGATGTGGAACCAACTGTTAAGAAGTATGTGATATTGATGAAATGTTTACTTGTAGAGTGTGCTGTTTTAAAATTGTGGATGGGGAGGAAAGAAGAGTAACCTAATTGGTTTACTAACAGAACAACTCCTTGTTGGTAGGTATGACTAGGGTGGGGTAATGTAATTGTGTTATAGAAAATGTTAAGGCTTAGTCAGTTTGTATGAAGATACAAACATGGTTTGGAAAAACACTGTCTTATTAAAATAAAGTTTTACTTCATGATTTTGTTAATTGGTAATTTCACATCATATATGTAATGGGGAAAAGTGTGTTTAGTTGCTTGCTATGTTAGGGAGAAAGTGGTTGTTGTCAATATTGAGTGGCGGCAGCAATGTTTCCTCATCCGCCTGCATAATGCCGGTTTTGAGTGCGTGTTAATCAGAGTATAGTTTTAGTTCTCTGGATTTTTTGGGATAGATTATGTTGATGATGTAATTGTGTATAAAATTTGATGTTGGGCCATATGTTGGACGACATTTGACGTTTGTGTACATCAGTGTGTATTCTAAGTTTATGTATAAATTATAACAATAAATGTAGTTGGGATAGTGCATATAGACAATGCTAAGACTTTTAGTTTAGTTTTTGGTATGTAAACTATCAAAAAATGGTTTGGGCAAAAAAAAAACTGTCTACAAAACATGATACTTAATAAATTTATGGTTATATTGAGTTTTCATATCATGTATCTATATAAATTGGGTGAAAAGTGTTTTTTTATTTAGTTGCAAACTAAAGTAAGGGGAAGGTGGTTGTGCCACTATTGTTGGCAGCAATAAAAAAAAAAAAAAAAAAAAAAAAAGGGGTGCTCATCCTGCACTTTGCAGGTTTTGAGAGAGTGTTATTCAGTGTGTATGGGTTTAGTGTATCACTGGAGTGGTATGGATTGACTTGATTGTTGTAATTGTGGTAAGTTTTGACAATGGTCTACATATGTTGGACAACATTTGTTATGGTTTATACATTTTTGTACTCTAAGTTTTAAATAAAAAAAAATGCTTATCACTTCCCCCCCTCCCCCTGAAAAACTAAAAAACCACGTCTCCTTAGTATACTCATTTGATACCTCTTATACATTGATAAGAGCTTTAAGACTTCATTGACAACAAGTATAAAACACAATCCTGCATCAAAAAGGCGACTATAAATACAAGGAATAACTGACAGGTATGGCACACATCCACTACTGAAACCATCCAAACCCTAACCCTCATATACCTCATGATAACAATCAATAACGAGCACGGGGGTGGGTTTAATAACTAACCGCTTGACTCTCAACCACCCCCTCCCCTTTCCACTTGCCTAGTAACTGTGTTTGCCGTCACCACTCATCAACCACCTTCATTATTGAATTTAAAAATAACAATTAGAATCCAATAAATAAAGGATAATGAACCCCTTATCGACTCTCCACAGAAAAAAGAAAATTTTTAAATTTTTCTAAATACAAACGCTGATTCACTGTGTGCTTACAAAATATCCCCATCCCTATCTTTTTATCTCTGAACCTGTCCGGTCTTCCTCCGACCGAACCTCATTACCCCCCAGTCTCCCCTCCCCTATCCCATCCTCCCCATCTCCCCCTTTTTTTCTCCTTTCCTTTCCCTCCTACTCCTCCCCATCCCCTCCCTTTTGCGGCCTTCCCCTTTTTGCATTTGGATTTCTCCCCACAGTCAACGCTATTTCCTAGGTAGGGGAAAGGATACCTGGGTCTATCCCATTCCGTGAGGTTCATTGCGGAGCGTATTTGCCAAGGAAATCTGGATCGCCTGGGGATGTCCCCGTCCCTCTCCGGTATCCCGGTAGTAGCTTCGGGTGAGTCTTTCGGGCGACGGTGTAATCTCGCTCTGGAAGCCAACCGTTCGGATTCCGGGGGTGGCGCCGAAGGAGGTATGCTTTGTGGCGATATCCGGACCGCCCACTCTTTTGTCTAACCCACCGAGTAGCTCGGCAGAATGAGAGGATGCATCCCGGATTGTTAGTTTACTAGCAGAGGGTAGGGATGGCACGGGTTTCCATGCTTGCATCTGCGCTACTTGCGTGCTGAGTCCTCTTGGGCGCGGAGGGAGATTTCTGGCCCCCTTTCATTTCCTCCTAGGAACTATCGCCCCTCCCCGGTCCCCACCCCTTTTTTCATTCTTTTTTATTTTTTGATTTTCTTTTCTTCTTTCTTTTTTTTCTTAAAACAAAAAGACAGAAGAAACCTAACCATGCAGCCCTAGTCCCCTGAAACCTACTAACCCCCGGGGCCCCTTCTTGAACCGAGCACCCCATTCTGACTGACCCTGCCGTCGTCTTTGGACCACTCTCAGACACTCCTCTGCCTCTGTACCTATTGCCGTACTGTTTCCTCACCCCTTCAAGGTACTGAGTGCCTTGACTACTCCTTCGATTATCGGACCTTCGCTCTCCACTGACTAATGCCTTCCGGCCGTCTCCCTCTAATACGGTGCGGCAATTTTCAAATCGCCGACACTTACCACGTCCGGACAACCTCTGGACCACGGCCTTAACACGCCAACGACTATTACCTGCTGATGATACGTTCTCCACCTTCTCGTTCATCTCCAAAACCGATCGACACGTCCTTCACTACCTTTCCACGCTCAGTTTCCAGACTGAACAATGGACTAAATTCTTCACTTACAACCGACTTCCTCTACTGGCCTTATCTTTGCTGACCACAGTATTGGCAAGGCACACATACGCCATGTTGTGTAAAGATTTTTTGTTTTCATGCTCTTAAGAGGTCGGTACGCACAACATTACAGAACAGAATCGAACCCAGGGACTGAGCTCTCTCTCTTTCCCTGTCGATACTGTTCCTGTCACTCTTGAAAAAACATCATTCCCCTCAATTCTTGTAGTGGTACTGTCTTCTGCCCCATACCATAGTTTTCAACAAAATTTCAGACATGTGGCACTGACATTCTTTGAACAGCTGGAACTCCAAGATCTCCCAATCCTCAAGGTAGACACTTACGGTTCTTCCTGTTCCACAGGGCGGAGCGATACCCTAGCAATGTGTCTACGTTTTTAACTTTTGACTAGCCGAGAACTCCCAACCTCATTATAAAGCAGACATCGGTTACAAGTTCCGAAAGGAGATCCCTACACCACAACAGTGTAGAAATTGCTGGCGATTTGGCCATTCCAGCGAAATCTGCAGATCTATCGCTGAAAGCCCAGTCTGTGTAGTGGGAATTGACACTGTATTTTAAATATATTGTGTGTATGATGTGTATGTGTACACTGATGTATATAAATTTTTTGGGGTATTGATGTGAGTGTAACATGAGTAAAAGTGTGTGTGGGAATTGTGTAACATTATGTATACATATTTGTGTAGGAAGTGTATGTGTAACATGTATGTAATATGTTGTGTGTATGAGTTTTTTTACACATGAAAGTTTTTAAATTGTGTGTATGATTGTATTGTACACATGCATGAAATATATTTGTTGAAAGTGATTGTATGGGGTACACATGTTGTATATATTTGGGGTGTGTGTAGTGATGTGTATGTGTACACATGTATGTATATATGTGTGTTTAGTGATGTGTATATGTACACATGTATGTATATATGTGTGTGTGTAGTGATGTGTATGTGTACACATTATATATATGTGTGTGTAGTGATGTGTATGTGTACACATGTTGATATAAAATTGTGTGTAGTGATGTGTATGTGTACACATGTATGTATTATATGTGTGTGTAGTGATGTGTATGTGTACACATGTATGTATATATGTGTGTGTGTAGTGATGTGTATGTGTACACATGTATGTATATATGTGTGTGTGTAGTGATGTGTATGTGTACACATGTATGTATATATGTGTGTGTGTAGTGATGTGTATGTGTAGACCAAAGTGAAAAGTAAACATCAGAAGATAACTTACAAGAACTACATAATAATTCACAATAAAGAATATCACAGTTCCGTGGTACAGCTGTCAGCCTGGCTGACTCTGCTGTCAGCCTGGCTGACTCTGCTGTCAGCCTGGTTGACTCTGCTGTCAGCCTGGCTGACTGCTGTCAGCCTGGTTGACTCTGCTGTCAGCCTGGCTGACTCTGCTGTCAGCCTGGCTGACTGCTGTCAGCCTGGTTGACTCTGCTGTCAGCCTGGTTGACTCTGCTGTCAGCCTGGCTGACTCTGCTGTCATCAGAGTCAGTATAAAAGTAAAGAAGCAATAAGAAGGTTAAAACTGGTAAATTTAGAATGTATTAAGATTAAAGTTTGTGAGGCAGTTGTAACAAATTACTGGAATACTTAGTGATTTTGTTCATAATGTTTATAAAAGAAGAAAAGGGTAAAAGCTTTTAAAGAATGTAATATTATGCAAGAAAGACGGTAAAGATTTACCCAAAAAACTGTGTCTTAGACAATGTTGTGTGATGTCACCTGTGGTCTTAAAGACGTGTGATGCCACTGAACTTTGGTCAAAACACAATATATTCAAAGTCATCATGTAGACCAGATGTCACTGTAAACACAGATTTATTAACATACTATGTTAAAACTCTGTACACACACACACACACACACACACACACAATATATATATATATATAATATATATATATATATATATATATAATATATATATATATATATATATAATATATATATATAATATATATATATATAATATAATATATATATATATATATATATAATAAAAGAGGAAGAGAGAGAGCGAAAGAGAGAGAGAAAGAAGAGAGAGAGGAGAGAAAAGAGAGAGAGAGAGAGAGAGATCAACCACTGTGAAAAAAAAGTAAACTCCAAGCGTTTTTCGTGATTTTTCATAATTTTCCACGAACTGAACGTAATAAAACACGAATGCGCTTGGAATTTCACTATTTTTTCACAGTGTTTTTTCTCCATATTTTAAATACCACCTGTTACTGCCATGTTATTATTTAAATTATTATTATATATAAATATATATATATATATATAATATATATATATATATATATATATATATATATATATATATTGTTTTGTGTGTGTGTACTCACCTATTTGTACTCACCTATTTGTGGTTGCAGGGGCGAGTCTTAGCTCCTGGCCCCGCCTCTTCACCGGTTGCTACTGGCCCTCTCTCCCCCGCTCCATGAGCTTTATCAAACCTCGTCTTAAAACTGTGTATGGTTCCTGCCTCCACTACGTCATTTTCTAGGCTTTTCCACTGCCTTACAACTCTATGACTGAAGAAATACTTCCAAATATCTCTCTGACTCATTTGTGTCTTCAACTTCCAATTGTGGCCTCTTGTTTCTGTGTCCCCCCCCGGGAACATCCTGTCTTTGTCCACCTTGTCTATTCCACGCAGTATTTTATATGTCGTTATCATGTCTCCCCTGACCCTCCCTGTCCTCCAGTGTCGTCAGGGCCGATTTCCCTTAATCTTTCTTCATGACATTCCCCTAGCTCTGAACTAACCTTGTCGCAAACCTTGTACTTCTCTAGTTTCTTGACGTGCTTTATCAAGTGCGGGTTCCAAACAGGTGCTGCATACTCCAGTATGGGCCTGACATACACGGTGTACAGTGTCTTGAACGATTCCTTACTAAGGTATCGGAATGCTGTTCTCGGGTTTTTGCCAGGCGCCCACATCGGGCAGCAGTTATTGGTTGATGTGTGCTTCGGAGACATGCTCGGTGTTATACTCACCCCAAATTTCTTTCTCCATGAGTGAGGTTTGCATTTCTTTGGCCACCTAGCCTATACTCGGTCTGTGGTCTTCTGTGCCCTTCCCCTATCTTCATGACTTTGCATTTGGCAGGATTAAATTCGAGGAAGCCATTTGCTGGACCAGTGTCCAGTCTGTCCAGGGCTCTTTGAAGTCCTGCCTGGGCCTCATCAGATTTAATTCTCCCCCCATTAACTTCACATCATCGCCCAAAAAGGGGCACTTCTGAGTCTAACCCCTTCCATCATGTCGTTCACAATACCAAAAATAGCACTGGTCTTAGGACCGACCCCTGGGACCCCGCTCGTCCAGGTGCCCACTGTGATACATCATTTCGTACCATGACTCGTTGTTGTCTCCCTTCAGGGATCTCTGATCCATTGCAGTGCCCATCCTGTTATATGCGCCTGATGCTCTAGCTTCTGCACTAATCTCTTGTGAGGAACTGGGGTCAAAGGCCTTCTTGCAGTCCAAGAAGATGCAATCAACCCACCCCTCTCTCTCGTGTCTTACTTCTGTTATTTTATCATAAAACTCCAGAAGGTTGTGACACAGGATTTGCCTTCCATGAAACCGTGCTGGTTGGCTTTAAACTCTTTTTCCCTTTTCCGGGTGCTCCACCACTCTCCTCCATAATCTTCTAAAAAATTTTGCATACTATAACACGCAATGAACGGTCTATATTTTAGTGCCTTTTTTTCTGTCTCCTTTTTTTTAAAATGGGAACTACATTTGCCGTCTTCCATACCTCAGGTAGTTGCCCAGTTTCCAGGGACGTGTTGAAGATTGTGGTAAGTGGCACGCACAACAATCTGCTCCCTCTCTAAGGACCCAGGGGAGATGTCCGGTCCCATTGCCTTTGAGGTATCGATGTCCCTGAGCAGTTTCTTCACCTCCTCCTCATCTGTATGTATGTCGTCCAACACTTGTTGTGTATTCCTTGCTGGTGTCCCCATCTGGTCTGTCCCCCCCAGAGTCCTTCCTGACTCTACTGTAAATACTTCCTTAAATCTCGTGTTGAGCTCCTCACATACCTCTTGATCGTTTCTTGTGAGTTCTCCACCTTCTTTCCTCAGCCTTATCACCTGGTCCTTGACTGTTGTCTTCCTCCTAATGTGGCTATACAGTTTCGGGTCAGATTTGACTTTCGATGCTATGTCGTTTTCATACTGTCGCTGGGCCTCCCTCCTTATCTGTGCATACTCGTTTCTGGCTCTTCTACTAATCTCCTTGTTTTCCTGGGTCCTATGCCTCCTGTACCTTTTCCATTCTCTGTTGCACTTAGTTTTTGCCTCCCTACACCTTCGGGTAAACCAAGGACTCGTTTTGGTCTTCCTATTATTTCTGTTCCCTTGGAACAAAACTTTCCTCTGCCTCCTTGCACTTTGTTGCCACATATTCCATCATCTCGTTTACTGATTTTCCTACCATTTCTCTGTCCCACTGAACCTCCTGCAGGAAGTTTCTCATACCTGTGTAGTCCCCTTTTATAGTTTGGCCTGACCCCTTCAGTTCCTGTACCTTCTCCACTTGTAACTCTACTATATAATCAAAACTCAGAACCACATGATCGCTAGCTCTAAGGGGCCTCTCGTAAGTGATGTCCTCAATGTCTGAACTGCTCAGGTGAACACAAGATCCAGTCTTGCTGGCTCATCCTCCCCTCTCTCTCTGGTTGTGTCCCTGACATGTTGATGCATGAGGTTTTCAAGTACCACATCCATCATCTTGGCTCTCCATGTTTCGGACCCCCATGTGGCTCCAGGTTTTCCCAGTCGATCTCCCTGTGGTTGAAATCGCTCATTACCAGTAACTTTGCTCTGCTCGAGTGAGCTCTTCTTGCCACCTCAGCCAGTGTGTCCACCATCACCCTGTTGTTTTTTTTCGTACTCCTCTCTTGGCCTCCTGCAGTTCTGTGGTGGGTTATACATCATTTCCAATGACTACTTTATTCTCCGACTGAAATTGTACCTACAATGTAGTCTCTTTTCCCAATCATGTCCATGCTTCCTTTTCCCCTAAATCCCCATCGGTGTTTTATGAGCAGTGCAACCCCTCCTCCCCCTCTACTCCTTCAAATCTTTCCTCAGGATCTGATATCCCTTTGGAAGATTGTGTCTGTTATTGTCTCAGCGAGTTTTGTTTCTGTGACTGCATGATTCTGGGATTTTTCACTGATTTTTTCGTTCCACTCCTCTTGTTTATTCGTTATTCCATCCGCGTTTGTGTACCAAACTTTCAGTTTCTTTCAATCATTGTGGTCATGCAAGAATATTGGGGTTGGGAGCGAGAGCCTTGGTGGGGGCCTATATGGGCTGTGGTGTAGGTGGGGTTTGTGTTGATGGGGGGGGGGTCAGAATGCCCATAAGGGACACTGTTGGGGTGAGGTTTTTTGATATGGGGGTTGGGGGCCCAGAGGGAACAGTGAGTGGGTTGTAGTATAGGTTGCTCAGTTGCTTGGAATGTCGTGGTTGGAGTCTTTAGTGGGAGATTCTGTGGGTGTGTTTGCCCTTCCTCCTGTGTCTGGGTCCTGCTCACTTCGTCATTGCCTCTCGTTCCTCCTTGCGTCTCTGTACCCTCTCTTTCAGTGTAGTCCTTTCGTCTTGTGTTCTGTCGCGGTCGAGGTATACTCTCGGGTACCCCTGTTTGTCCCTCAGTCTTGTTTTTCTCTTGCAGAATCCTGGTTCGAACTGATTCTTCCTTGAAAATTACTTTGACAGGCCGTACCCTTTTCCACTCGCAAACCACCCAATTCTCTGAAAATTTGTCACCTGGGTCATATCGCCCTCACCTATTGTTTTCATTGATGCCTTCAATCATTTTTTCTCCTCCTGTTTTATTTCTTCAAATTTGGGCCCCCCTTGGCTTCCTTAGAGCCCGTACACAAAAACTGACCTCGCCCTTTCCTCCTCCCACTGAGTCTCCATCTGCTTCCTCTGGGGCTTTTTTATTTCCTTCCATTGACATGTTCTTGCCTTCAGTCCCTGTCATATCTGGAACTTCTATTCTCAATGAACTGTCTTTCATGACCGCGGGTCCCTTGCTACTGCAGTTGGTTGTTAGAATCTCTGCATATAGCATACCTTCATTGTCTTCGGACCTGTCTTTGATCTTAGTGTACTCCTCGTTCTTTTTCCCCGGCTCCACGTGGGTCTGATAAGGCCTTCGCGTACGGCAAAGTCTCCGTTGGGTTTCTTACCGTCCCCTTGTCTGTGCCTGATGTCACATCTGAATTGTCATTTGTCTCTCTAATCTGTTTCAGGCTTTGCAGTTTCTCTTCTAAGCACTGTATCCTAGCTTCTGCTGCTAAGACCTGTACTTCCCACTTCCTGCACTCCTCAGCTATCCGCTCCTCCATTTTCTTACCAAGCTCTACTATCTTCCTTCCCCACTCTTCCTCCCTTTTTTGGAGCTCTAACCCCCAGTCTTTCCTCCCTGGTTCGTCTACCAGATCTCTGGTTTTCCGTCCTCTAGAGTGTGTGTGTGTGTGTGTGTGTGTGTGTGTGTGCGCTCCCATGTATGTATCCTCCCTTTTTTGGAGCTCTAACTCCCAGTCTTTCCTCCCTGGTTCGTCTACCAGATCTCTGGTTTTCCGTCCTCTAGTGTGTGTGTGTGTGTGTGTGTGTGCGCTCCCATGTATGTATATATGCATGTATTTATTTACGACCTCCAATTTCATTTACTAAACACGAGAAACATGTACACGTGACACTCATACACAATACATAAACATTACAATCATTCATACATAATAACATGTCTTATATATTCTGAACATTGATCCACATAAATATTTCTTTATTTCCCTTACATAGCCTCTATTAAATTAAGTTTAACCCATATGTGGACGAGTACAGGAAGTCTATGAGAATGTTGCACGTGTATGTTTCGCATGAGAGTTCATGGCAGGGGTTTCGAGTGAGATGTTTTTGTGTGTGTATGTATGGGGGACCTCATATATGATAGAGTGGAGAGGAGATAATGTGTACATTGTTTTGCATGTGTACGAATTTGTAATACCTGGGATTGGTGTATGAGGTTTATATATGTAAGTGTATGTATAATGGTGGTATGTGTAAGGTGCGTGTGTTAAAACTATAAAATTTATGCGAAATACTTGTATATGAGTATATTAGTGCACTTTATGCCTATGATGTAAAATGCAAAAGAGCCAATAAATGAAATAAAAATTAAAACATGTAACATTAATACAGTTTTGATGGAGGTTGGAAAGTTCATCAACACTTGGACATTAATTTAATAAACAGAAACTCTCACAAATGCTTTTAAACTGCCTTAAATAAGTAGAAAAGAAAAATGTACTTAGTATATATTTCATTGTGTAATATAAAGGATTTCCAAATTGTTATTAATTAGCCTCTCGAGGTGGCCGAGCCTGTGTACGAGCTTCGTCCCGTCTACCCCGGCCTACAGTTCCAGCCTGTCATGGTGGTGTGATTACTGGACGCAGTTTTACTGTGTGTCCCCTCCGAAATTCCACCCACCTGGACAGTCTACAGTAACCAATCTAGACAAGATCAAGTTTCGACCCAGTAAGGTCACTGAGGGTGGGCAACCGCTGACTCTGGAGAGTGGGGAAGGGAGTCCACTCAGTGACACAAGTGTACTCCTGGAGACACTGATCTGGGTAAGGCACCGCCGACCTTAGTAAGTGAGAAGGGGAATGAACATCCGAGCGAGCGATGGATTCCTGGATACATGAAGCCAGTGGAAAAGCATGAATACCATAGTTGAGGCTGACCTTGGTAAGTGGAGAAGGGAAGACATCCGGCGGTAAAAGAAGGATAGAATCCTGGATACATAGCCTGAGGAAGGCAGAATACAGCTGACTTTGGAGAAGTGGGGAAGGGAGTCCACCTAGGTGACACCAAGTGGACTCCTGGAGACACCGAACCGGGGAAGGCACGTGACCTAACTCGCTGAACCTTAGTAAGTGTTGAAGGGAAGACATGTGGGAGCGAACGGATGGATTCCTTGAATACATGAAACTTGGGAAGGTTGTTTTTGAGGCTTGACCTTGGGTAATGGGGAAGGGAACATCCGGAGGCGAACTGGAGGGGGATGGATTCCAGGATACATGAAACCTGGGGACAGCAAAATACAGGATGGTGAGGCTGACCTTGGGAATTTGAAGGGGAAACATCTCTGCGCCGGACGAATGAATTTCCTGGATACATAACCCTGGGGAAGCTCAGCTGAAGGGGAGATGAGAGGTGAGGCTGACCTTAGGGAAGTGAGGAGAGGGGAAAACATCCGGCGGCGACTGATGGATTCCTGGATACATGAACCTGGGAAGCTGAGGCTGGAAGCAGACAGAACAAGAGACGCGAGGCTGACCTTAGGAAGTGAGGAAGGGGAGACATCCGGGGGCCCACGGATGAATTCCTGGACACATGAACCTGGGGAAGGCGAGGGGGGGGGTGGACCTTAAAGACGAACCACTGGCCTCCACGTGGCAAGGTCTGGTAACACTGGCCTCCACGTGGCAAGGTCTGGTAAACACTGGCCTCCACGTGGCAAGGTCTGGGTAACACTGGCGGCTCCACGTGGCAAGGTCTGGTAACACGGCCTCACGTGGCAGGTCTGGTAACACTGGCCTCCACTTGGCAAGGTCTGGTAACACTGGCCTCCACGTGGCAAGGTCTGGTAACACTTGGCCTCCACGTGGCAGGTCCTCGGGGGGGTCTGGTAACCTGGCCTCCACGTGGCAAGTCTGGTAACACTGGCCTCCATGTGGCAAGTGTCCTGGTAACACTGCCTCCACGTGGCAAGGTCTGGTAACACTGGCGCCCAGGGGCGGTGTCCAGGTCTGGTAACACTGGCCTACACTGGCAAGGTCTGGAAACACTGCCTCCACGTGGCAAGGTCTGTAACACTGGCTCCACGTGGCAAGGTCGTAACACTGTCCCTCCACGGGGGCAAGGTCTGGTACACTGGCCTCCACGTGGCAAGGTCCTGGTAACACTGGCCTCCACGTGGCAAGGTCAGGAACAACTGGCTCCACTGGCAAGGTCTGGTAACACTGGCCTCCACGTGGCAAGGTCTGGTACACACGGCCTCCACGTGGCAAGTCTGGTAACAATGGCCTCCACTGGCAAGGTCTGAACATTGGCCCTCCACTGGCAAGGTCTGGTATAACTCTGGCCTCCACGTGGCAAGGTCTGGTAACTCAGAGATAACTCTGAGGCTGACAGTGGTAGCAAATAATTTTATTATTATTTTTATTATTATTGTTATATCATGATTGTGCTAATTTAGATTCAAAAGCGTTCAACCAAGGTAGTGTTATTCCCACCCAGCCTCCTGCAGTAGTCACGGTGGTTTTATTCCCACACCAGCCTCCCTGACAGTATCACGGTGAGATGTTTATTCCCACTCCAGCCCTCCCTGACAGTAGTCACGGTGGTGTTATTCTCACTCCAGCCTCCCTGACAGTAGTCACGGTGGTGTATTCCCACTCCAGCTCCCTGAGCAGTAGTCACGGTGGTGGTTATTCCCACTCACCAGCCTCCCTGACAGTATCACGGTGGTGTTATTCCCACTCCAGTCCCACCCCCCCTCCCCGACAGTAAGTCCCCACGGTGGTGTTATTCCCACTCCAGCCCCCTGACGGGTATTCACGGTGGGTGTTATTATTCCCACTCCAGCCTCCCTGACAGTAGTCCGTGGTGGTTATTCCACTCCAGCCTCCCGACAGTAGTCACCGGTGGTGTTATTCCCACTCCAGGCCTCCCTAACCAGTAGTCACGTGGTGTTTTCCCACTGCCAGCCTCCCTTACAGTAGTCACGGTGGTGTTATTCCCACTCCAGACCTCCCTGACAGTAGTCCACGGTGGTGTTATTTCCCACTCCCAGCCTCCCTGACAGTAGTCCACGGCGGTGTGTATTTCCCAACTCCAGTCCTCCCTGACAGTAGTCACGGTGGTGTATTTTCACTCCAGCCTCCCTGACAGTATCACGGTGGTGTTTATCCCACTCCAGCCGCCCTTGACATAAGTCACGGTGGTGTTATTCCCACTCCAGCCTCCCTGACAGTAGTCACGGTGGTGTATTCCCACTCCAGCCTCCCTGACAGTAGTCACGGTGGTGTTATTCCCATTTTTTTTCTCCAGCCGCCCTGACAGTAGTCACGGTGGTGTTATTCCCACTCCAGCCTTCTGACAGTAGCCACGTGGTGTTATTCCCACTCCAGCCGCCCTGACAGTAGTCACGGTGGTGTTATTCCCACTCCAGCCGCCCTTAACAGTAGTCACGGTGGTGTTTATTCCCACTCCAGCCGCCCTGACAGTACCAGGTGTGGGGTGGTGGTGTTGATTCGCCACTCCCAGCCTCCCTGACAGTAGTCACGTGGTTGTTTAATTCCCAAAACCCCTTCCAGCCGCCCTGACAGTAGTCACGGTGTGTTATTCCCACTCCACCGCCCTGACAGTAGTCACGGTGGTGTATTCCCACTCCAGCGCCATTGACATTAGTCACGGTGTGGTTATTCCCACCCAGCCGCCCTGACAGTATCACGGTGTTGTTATTCCCACTCCAGCCTCCTCTGACAGTAGCCACGTGGTGTTATTCCCACTCCAGCCGTCCCTGACAGTAGCCACGTGTGGTGTTATTCCCACTCCAACCTCCCTGACAGTAGTCACGGTGGGTGTTATTCCCACTCCACCGCCCTGACAGTAGTCACGGTGGTGTTATTCCCCACTCCAGCCGCCCTGACAGTATCACGGAGTGGTGTTATTCCCACTCCAGCCGCCCTGACAGTAGTCACGTGGGTTGTTATTCCCACTCAGCCGCTTGACAGTATCCACGGTGGTGTTATTCCCCTCCAGCCTCCCTGACAGTAGAGCGCACGGTGGTGTTATTCCGCACTCCAGCCTTCCCTGACATAGCCCACGGTGGTGGATATTCCCACTCCAGCCTCCCAGACCAGTAGCCACGGTGTGTTATTCCCACTCGCAACCTCCCTGAATAGCCACGGTGGTGTTATTCCCACTCCAACCTCCCTAAGTAGTCACGGTGGTGTTATTCCCACTCCAACCTCCCTGACAGTAAGTCACGGTGGTGTTATTCCCACTCCAGCCTCCCTGACAGTAGTCACGTGTGGTGTTATTCCCACTCCAACCTCCTGCAGTAAGCCCACGGAGGTGTTACTTCCCCTCCAGCCTCCCTGCAGTAGCCACAGGGGTGTTTATTCCCCTCCAGCCACTCTCATAAGAGTTTACGGTAGCGTTTCTTAATTGGTTCATTTACCGGATTAACTCAACAGAATAACCTGAAACAACTAAGGACTGTCCGATTAATTAAAAATGTATGTTTGGAGAGTGGGTAACGAGGTGAAGATGGCAGGGTAATGTACCCGTTCATCTGTGTTACTGTACAGGTCTTCTGTGTCTACTGTATTTTGGTGTGGCTGTGTCTCTGTGTTACTGTACTGGTCATCTGTGTACTGTACTGGTCCATTCCTGTGTTACGTACTGGTCTTCTGTGTTACTGTAGCTGGTCTTCTGTGTTACTGTACTGGTCTTCTGTGTTCTACTGTACTGGTCTTCTGTGTTACTGTACTGGGTCTTCTGTGTTACTGTACTGGTTTCTGTGTTACTGTACTGTCCCTTCTGTGTTACTGGTACTGGTCTTCTGTGTTAACATTGTCATGGAACGCCTTCCTCCTGAAGAAGATAAAGAAAAAATAACTGAAGAATAACCTTTTTTGGATAATAAGTAGATAATTTCTAATGATTTTTAATTAAAAATAAATAAGAAAATGGCGGCTGTGGTTTCCAGAAAGATGTTGGACATGAGTTCTTATTCCCAGGAGGTCTTTCTGATGAATTTTAAGATAAATGGTGTTGGTTATCCCAGGGTGGCGGTGTTCGTACTATGTTTCTGAAATCCTGCCACAATTTAGATTTCAGAGTGAGGAGTCGTAAATGTTTTCCACCACGTCCTTTAGACAGCGATCTTGCTCCAGATAACAGTGTCTACCCTGTGGTTAACCAGGCCAGCAGCCAAAGCTGATAATCAAGAAAAATAACACTGGCATATAAGTGTTCCCAATATGTTTAACATTGAAGAAAGACAAAGTGTGGATTGTTCCACTCAATGTCATTATGGTAACCAGGTAAATCAGTAACAATGAACAAAGGAAAAAAAAAAAGATATTTCTGGTAGATCAACCTACCTGATCAGAGAAGAGTGAAGTGAAGCGATTCGCAAAGTCAACCCACATCAGGTAAGGTTAATACACCAGGAGTGCGAATTAAAGGCAAATCAGACCTGAGGAACGAAGTTTATGCCTAGTCCGCTAGATGGTAGTGCGGGCGGTAACACGCATAATGTGTTCCTGGGTGTCTGAACAACCCTAACACCCACTTTTTAAGGCTTTTCTTCTCCCACAATACCCTTTCCCAAAACTTATGATCGAGGCAAATAAGTTAATTTACAGAGTGGAAAAGTACTATGTACACCTCTGCTCAGCCAATCAGAAGTGTGTTTTTCTCACCAGATATATATACAACCTTAAACTTATAGGACTGGATAGCCAAAGCCCATCATAAATTCACTCATCTATTGGAACCTTTGAAGTATCCCAGGTACATCAGTGGCTTGTGATCTGCTGAAAACATAAAGGTTATTGTCCGTATAAGTAGTATTTGAACCTACTTATAACCATAACCAATGTATAACATTCCTTCTCCACAGTGAGTATCTTCCTGCCCTCGGCAGAAGCTTCTTTACATAGTGGAAGATATAAGAAGTGAATCTCATCATAATACTGTAGAGAACAGCCCCGAGTCCTGAATGGTTGGCATCTGTTTCATGAGATAAAAGACTTTATTATTATCTGGTTGTTTTAGAACAGGAGAGTTGGAAATATTCTTTTAATTTGTTCGAAGCTTCATCAGCTTCTTCTGAACACAAAGAGGTTCTTTTACAATTCTTTTTTAAATAGTCGTGAGAATGGAACTCAGTACCTTTTTAAATTATTTACAAAAATTCTATAGAAATTTACCGACCCAAGGAAACTTCTTAGAAATTTTATTGTGTAGGGGGGGGGCGGCCCCTTAAAGGGACAACCCCCCGGGCCCCCCACGTGGCAAGGTTTGGTAAACCCCCCCGAAGGTTTAAACCTGGGCCCCCGCA
>NC_069497.1:989561-999561 GCF_026875155.1 Cherax quadricarinatus
TGTAGTGATGTTATGTGTACTCATGTATGTATATATATGTACTCACCTAGTTGTACTCACCTAGTTGAGGTTGCGGGGGTCGAGTCCGAGCTCCTGGCCCCGCTCTTCACTGATCGCTACTAGGTCACTCTCCTGAGCCGTGAGCTTTATCATACCTCTGCTTAAAGCTATGTATGGATCCTGCCTCCACTACATCGCTTTCCCAAACTATTCCACTTATGACTACTCTGTGGCTGAAGAAATACTTCCTAACATCCCTGTGATTCATCTGTGTCTTCAGCTTCCAACTGTCCCCTTGTTACTGTGTCCAATCTCTGGAACATCCTGTCTTTGTCCACCTTGTCAATTCCTCTCAGTATTTTGTATGTCGTTATCATGTCCCCCCTATCTCTCCTGTCCTCCAGTATCGTCAGGTTGATTTCCCTTAACCTCTCTTCGTAGGACATACCTCTTAGCTCTCGGACTAGTCTTGTTGCAAACCTTTGCACTTTCTCTAGTTTCTTCACGTGCTTGGCTAGGTGTGGGTTCCAAACTGGTGCCGCATACTCCAATATGGGCCTAACGTACACGGTGTACAGGGTCCTGAATGATTCCTTATTAAGATGTCGGAATGCTGTTCTGAGGTTTGCTAGGCGCCCATATGCTGCAGCAGTTATTTGGTTGATGTGCGCTTCAGGAGATGTGCCTGGTGTTATACTCACCCCAAGATCTTTTTCCTTGAGTGAGGTTTGTAGTCTCTGACCCCCTAGACTGTACCGTCTGCGGCCTTCTTTGCCCTTCCCCAATCTTCATGACTTTGCACTTGGTGGGATTGAACTCCAGGAGCCAATTGCTGGACCAGGTCTGCAGCCTGTCCAGATCCCTTTGTAGTTCTGCCTGGTCTTCGATCGAGTGTATTCTTCTCATCAACTTCACGTCATCTGCAAACAGGGACACCTCAGAGTCTATTCCTTCCGTCATGTCGTTTACAAATACCAGAAACAGCACTGGTCCTGGACTGTCCCCTGCGGGACCCCGCTGGTCACAGGTGCCCACTCTGACACCTCGCCACGTACATGACTCGCTGCTGTCTTCCTGACAAGTATTCCCTGATCCATTGTAGTGCCTTCCCTGTTATCCCTGCTTGGTCCTCCAGTTTTTTGCACCAATCTCTTGTGTGGAACTGTGTCAAACGCCTTCTTGCAGTCCAAGAAAATCCCAATCCACCCACCCCTCTCTCTCTTGTTTACTGCTGTCTCCATGTCATAAAAGTCCAGTAGGTTTGTGACACAGGTTTTCCCGTCCCTGAAACCATGTTGGCTGCTGTTGATGAGATCATTCCTTTCAAGGTGTTCCACCACTCTTCTCCTGATAATCTTCTCCATGTTTTTTGCATACAAATACATGTCAGTGACACTGGTCTGTAGTTTAATTCTTCATGTCTGTCTCCTTTTTTAAAGATTGGGACTACATTTGCTGTCTTCCATGCCTCAGGCTTTCTCCCTGTTTCGATAGATGTATTGAATATTGTTGTTAGGGTACACATAGCGCCTCTGCTCCTCTCTCAATACCCATGGGGAGATGTTATCTGGCCCCATTGCCTTTGAGGTATCTAGCTCACTCAGAAGCCTCTTCACTTCTTCCTCGGTTGTGTGCACTGTGTCCAGCACTTGGTGGTGTGCCCCACCTCTCCGTCTTTCTGGAGTCCCTTCTGTTTCCTCTGTGAACACTTCTTTGAATCTCTTGTTGAGTTCTTCACATACTTCACGGTCATTTCTTGTTGTCTCTCCTCCTTCCTTCCTTAGCCTGTGTGTGTAGTGATGTGTATGTGTACACATGTATGTATATATGTGTGTGTGTAGTGATGTGTATGTGTACACATGTATGTATATATGTGTGTGTAGTGATGTGTATGTGTACACATGTATGTATATATGTGTGTGTGTAGTGATGTGTATGTGTACACATGTATGTATATATGTGTGTGTGTGTAGTGATGTGTATGTGTACACATGTATGTATATATGTGTGTGTGTAGTGATGTGTATGTGTACACATGTATGTATATATGTGTGTTTGTAGTGATGTATATGTGTACACATGTATGTATATATGTGTGTTTGTAGTGATGTATATGTGTACACATGTATGCTATATATGTGTGTTTGTAGTGATGTATATGTGTACACATGTTATGTATTATTGTGTGTTTTGTAGTGATGTATTTGTGTAAACATGTAGTATATATGTGTGTTTGTAGTGATGTATATGTGTACACATGTATGTATATATGTGTGTTTGTAGTGATGTGTATGTGTAGATCAAAGTGAAAAGTAAACATCAGAAGAAAACTTGTATGATCTACATAATAATTCACAATAAAGAAGAACACAGTTCTGTGGTACAGCTGTCAGCCTGGCTGACTCTGCTGTCAGCCTGGCTGACTCTGCTGTCAGCCTGGCTGACTCAGCTGTCAGCCTGTCTGACTCTGCTGTCAGCCTGGCTGACTCAGCTGTCAGCCTGGCTGACTCAGCTGTCAGCCTGGCTGACTCAGATGTCAGCCTGGCTACTCAGCTCGTCAGAATGACTGACTCTGCTGTCCAGCCTGGCTGGACTCCAGCTGTAAGCTATAGGCTGCTCAGTGTCAGCCTGGCTGACTCTGCTGTCAGCTTGGGCCTGGACTCAGCTGTCCAGCCTGGTGACTCTTGCTGTCAAGCCCTTGGCTGCTCAGCTGTTCGGCCTGGGCTGACTCTGCTGTCAGCTTGGTGAACTCTGCTGTCAGCCTGGCTGAATTCAGCTGTCGGCCTGGCTGACTCACACTGTCCATCCTCGGCTGACTCAGCTGTCAGCCTGGGATGACTCTGCCTGTCAGCTGGCTGACTCAGCTGTCAGCTTTTCCTGCTCTGATGTTCAACCTGGCTGGCTGACTCAGCTGTCAGCCTGGCTGTCTCTGCTGTCAGCCTGGCTGACTCTGGCTGTCAGGCCTGGCTACTATGCTGTCAAGCCTGGATGACTCAGCTGTTAGTTGGGTGACTCTGCTGTTCAGCCTGGGCTGACTCCGCTGTCGGCCTGGCTGGACTAGGATGTCAGCCTGGCTGACTCTGGACTGTCAGCTTGGCCTGACTACTGTCAATCATGGTGACTCAGCTGTCAGCTGGCTGACTACTGTTCATCCTGGATGGATCTGCTGTCATCGTCCTTGGGCTGACTCTGCTCTATCAGCCCAGGCTGACTCAGCCTGTACACCTGTTCTGAATCAGCTGTCGCCTGTCTGACTCTGCTGTCAGCCTGGCTGACTCAGCTGTCAGCCAGTTGACTCTGTCTGTCAGCCTGGCTGACTCAGCTGTCAGCACTGGCCTGACTGCTGTTCAAGCCTGCTGACTCTGCTGTCATCTGGGCTGACTCAGCTGTCAGCCTGGCGACTCTGATGATCAGCTGGCTGACTCTGCTGTCATCCTGCGATGACTCGGCTGTCAGCCTGGACTGACTCTTGCTGTCATCCTGGCTGACACAGCTGTCAAGCCTGGCACTGAATCTGCTGTCAGCCTGGCTGACTCTTGCTGTCAGCCTGGCTGTCTCAGCTGTCAGCTGTATGACTCACGCTGTCAATCTGGCTGACTCTGCTGTAAAGCCTGGCATTTGACTCGTGCTGTCAGCCTGTTGACCTCAGCTGTCAGCCTGGCTGTCTATGCTGTCAGCCTGGTCGACCTCAGCTGTCAGCCTGTTCTGACTCAGCTGTCAAGCTGTCTGACATCTCGCTGGTCAGCATGGCTGACTCACTGTCAGCCTGTCTGACTCCGTGTCAGCCTGGCTGACTCTGCTGTCAGTCTGGCTGACTCAGCTGTTCAGATGGCTGACTTGCTGTTCATCCAGGCTGACTCTACTGTCAGCCTGGCTGATCAGCTGTCAGCACTGGCATACGACTCTGCTGTCAGCATGGTGACTGCTGTACATCAGAGTCAGTCAGTATAAAGTAATGAGTCATAGAAGAATTAAAACTGGTATAATTTAGAATGTATTAAGAGTGAATTGTGAAGCAGTTGTAATAAAGTCCTGGAAACTTAATAATTTTTTTCATAATAGTTTTATATAAAGGAAGAAAATGGTAAAAACTTTAAAAGAGTAATAATATGCATGAAAGACGGTAAAGATTTACCCAAAAAACTGTGTCTAGATAATGTTGTGTGATGTCAACTCGTGGTTCATTAAAGAAGTGTGATGTTCCACCTGTGGTCTTAAAGACGTGTGATAGGTCACATGTGATCTTAAAGCGTGATGATGTCACCTGTGGTCTTAAAGACGTGTGATGTCACTGTGGTCTTAAAGGACGTGTGTGATGTCACCTGTGATCTTAAAGACGTGTGATGTAACTGTGGTCTAAAGACGTGTGATGTCACCTGTGGTCTTAAAGACGTTGTGATGTCACCTGTGGTCTTAAACGACGTGTGAATGTCACCTGTGGTCCTTAATGAAGTGTGATGTCACCTGTGGTCTTAAAGACGTTTGATGTCACCTGTGGTCTAAAGCGTGTAGTGATGTCACCTGTGGTCTTTTAAGACGTGTGTATGTCACCTGTGATCTTAAGAAGTGTGTGATGTCACCTGTGGTCTTAAAGACGTGTGATGTCACCTGTGGTCTTAAAGACGTGTGATGTCACCTGTGGTCTTAAAGACGTGTGATGTCAAACTGTGATTCTTAAAGAGTGTGACGTCACCTGTGGTCTTAAAGAAGTGTGATGTCACCTGTGGTTCTTAAAGACGGTGGTGATGTCAACCTGTGGTTCTGTCTTAAAGCGTGTGATGTCCACTGTGGTCTTAAAGACGTGGGATGTCACCTGTAGGTCTTAAAGACGTGTGAATGTCACCTGTGGTCTTTTAAAGACGTTGTGACGTCACCTGTGGTCTCTTAAAGACGTGTGATGTCCCTGTGGTCTTAAAGAACGTGTGATGTCACCTGTGGTCTTAAAGACGTGTGATGTCACCTGTCGGTTCTTAAAGACGTGTGATGTCACCTGTGGTTCTCTAAAAGACGTGTGGATGTCACCGTGGTCTTAAAGAACGTGTGATGTCACCTGTAGGTCTCCAAAAAGACACGATGTGATGTCACCTGTAGGTCTTAAAGACGTGTGAGTCACTAAAATTTTGGTCAAAATCACATATATACTAAACGTAAGTCATCATGTAGACCAGATGTCCATGTATACACTAGATGTAATGAACATACTATGTTAAACACTCTGTACACACACCACACACACACACACAAACACACACACACACACAACACACACACACTCACATCAACACACACAAACAAGAGGTCATAATTGGAAGTGAAAGACTCAGATCAATCAAAGTGATGTTGTGAAGTATTCTCAGTACAGTGTAGTCAGGCAGTGGAAATAGCCTAGAAAGTATATGTGGTTGGAGGCGGAAACCATGCATAGTTTTTAAGGCGAGGTATGAGATAAAGCTCATGTGACCAGGGAGAGAGGAGGAACCTGGTAGCAATCAGCTGAAGAGGCGGGGCCAGGAGCTATGACTCGAACCCTGCAACCAAAAATAGGTGAGTCAAATCGGAGTCGTGAGTGTACACACACTTTTTTTTTACAGTAGTTTTTGACCATATTGTAATCCACATGATTTAGTGCGATGTTGTTAATATATGTCGTGCCGAAGAAGGCAGGACTTGCGATCTTGGCTAAAAATAGCAACGATCATCTTGCATTAAGGACAAGTGAAAAATTTGTGTATGCAATAATTCGCCAAAATCATTCTGATCTAACGAAAAATATATATTTAAACTGTGTTTGTTTAGTACATTAATTATTGTCAAGAACACTCTAAAATAGATTTAGTTGGGTTTAGGCCTAAATAAAATTGTTTCTTGTTATTAATAAGGTTAGGTAGTTTTTATAAGATTCTTTTGTTGCAAAATTTAAAATTTTTACATTAAACATTAATGAAAATATATATCTTTAACCGCATTAGAGAAAATTTTAGTTAAGGACCCAATTTTAAATAAGTTCTTGCTAATTGAACTGTTTTACATATTTCGGCACGACATTATATATATATATTATATATAATATATATATTATATATATATATATATATATTTATATATTTATATTATATATATAGATAATCGTTCCATCTTGTTTCTTCATCCTCCATATCTGATTGACAAGGAATGTCAGCCACCGCACCATTGTATTCCTTGCAGATGACAACTGAATCTGCATGACAGTGTCTTCCATTGCAGACACCGCAAGGGCTTCCAGGCGGACATTCAACTCTCTAAATCTTTCAGTGGGCTCAGAAAACAATATGAAGTTCTACGATGGAAAAGTTCAATTACTCACGATATGGTAAACCGAGGAAATTAAAACTTATCAGAGTACAAAATCAAATTCCGGTAACATAATAGAGCGAAAAACCAAACTTCAAAGACCTGGGAGTGACTCATGTCGGAGGAATCTCACTTCAAAGCATAAATTGTATCATCGACGGAGGTGCTAGAAAAAATGAAGGAGGATGGTTAATGAGAACCTTCAAAACTAGGGATGCCAAGCCATGTGCCACTCTTCAGGTCGCTTGTTCTATCTAGGCTGCGAATAATTGCTGCACACTAACAGCACTCTTTCAAGGCAGGTGAAATTGCTGACCTAGGTAAATGTACAGAGAACCTTCACGGCGCCACATAACGAGAGATAACACACCTCAATTTCTGGGAAGCTTGAAGTTCATGAAACCATGTACTCCCTGGAACGCTGGCAGTCGGAGAGGATACATGATTATAAACACTGGAAAATCCTTGAGGGAATAGTACCGAACTGGCACACGGAAATCAGCTCACTACGAAAGCAAACGGACTTGGCAGGACGATTGCAACATCCCCCCATTGAAAAAGCAGGGGTTGTCAACTTGCACGTTAAGACGACCATACAAACAGTGGCCCGAGGTGAGACTGGTACTGCCTCCCAGCTTTACTACATAAGTGGGATTACCAAATAGACCCCTGGCTGTCTTCAAGCTGGCACTCATGAACAAAGCACCTAAGTCGGTACCTGACCAGCGGGCTGTGGCTCGTACGTTGATTGCGTGTGCCTCAATAACAGCCTGGTTGAATTGAAACAGGCTATGAATCCACCAGGAGGCATGTCACAGACTGGCGGCGGCCGCGGGGAGTCTGACCCGGAAATCCTCTCCAGGTTAAACACCAGATAAACTCAGGTCTTCTGTGTTACTGTACTGGTCTTCTGATGTTACTGTACTGGTCTTGTGTGTTACTGTACTGGTCTTGTTGTGTTTCTTGCACTGTGCCGTTCTTCTGTGTACTGTATGGTCCTTCTGTGTATGTTACGGATACTGGTCTTCTGTGTTACTGTACTGGTCTTCTGTGTTACTGTATAGGTCTTCTGTGTACTTGCGTGGTCTTCTGTGTTACTGTAACTGGTCTTATGTGTTACTGTACCTGGTCTTCTGTGTTACTGTAATGGTTTATGTGTTACTATGCTGGTCTTGTGTGTTACTGTACTGTGGCCGTTCTTCTGTATTACTGTACTGGTTTCTGTGTTACTGTATGTTTCTGTTGTTCTGTACTGGTCTTCGGTGTTACTGTCTGGTCTTCTGGTTACTGTACCTGGTATTCTGTGTTAAACCATGTATGGTCTTCTCTGTATGTACTGGCTCTCTCTGTTTCTGTACTGGTATTCTGTGTTACTGTACTGGTTTCTGTGTTACGGTATGCGTCTTCTGTGTTTACTGTACTGGTCTTCTGTGTTACTGTTACTGGTCTTCTGTGTTATGCGTATTGGTCTTCTGTGTTAATGTACTGGTCTTCGTCTGTGTTAATGTACTGAGTCTTCTGTGTTACTATGCTGGTATTGTGTGTTACTGTACTGTGCCCGTTCTTCTAGTGTGTTACTGTACTGGTCTTCTGTGTTTCTGTTACTGGTCTTCTGTGTTACTGTACTGGTCTTCTGTGTTACTGCTAGCTGGTCTTCTGTGTTACTGTACTGGTATTCTGTGTTACAGTACTGGTCTTCTCTTTTTACTGTTCTGGTCTTCTCTGTTTCTGTACTGGACTTCTCTGTTACTGTACTGGTACTTCTGTGTTACTGTACTGGTCTTCTCTGTTTACTGTGAACAAGTGATATCAATAATTAATTAAAACGTAGCGTGAACAAGTGATAACAATAATTAATTAACGTAGGTGAAAAGAAGTGATAACAATAACTACTTAACGCTTGGTGAACAAGTGATAACAATAATTACTTAACGCTAGTGTGAACAATGTGATAACAATAATTATTAACGCTAGGCTGAAAAGTGATACAATAACTACTCGCTACTAGGTGAACATGTTGATAACTTTAAAACTAGGTGAACAGGTGCAAACAAGGGTCAGGAAAACTGCCGCGGATTCTGATCCACTGAGCATATTATTACCACTGTCAGCGCTCAGAGGTTATCTCGGTAGTTAACAGATCTTTGCCCGTGCTGAGGCCAGTGGTTTCGTCCTTATGGTCCACTTACTTTGTATTTTTGATGGTTTCCCCCAGGTTTTCCATGTGTCCCCTCAAAATATTATTCCTCCCTTACTTCCTATCCTACACTTCATATCCTAAACTCTCTATCCTACCTCTTTGTCCTACACTTCTATACTACACTTCCTGTCTACACTCGGTTAATCTTTCACCTAAGTCTCCCCAGGGTTCATGTGTCAGGAGGGCCATCGTGTCCACTCAGATACTTCTCCCTCCCCACTTCTTCCTACACTTCCTATCTACGCTATATATCCTACGACGTCCTATCCTACAATCAGCAATCTTTCATACAAGTCATCTCCCTTGTTCACTGTGTCAGGTAGTCCATCTGTGTCCCTTCAGATATTCTCCCTTCCCCACTTCCTATCATACACTTCCTAAGCTACCGCTTCCTTATCCTACACTCAGCAATCTTTCATAGACAAGTCTCCCAGGTTCATGAGTCAGGAGTCCATCTGTGTCCCCTCCGATATTCTCCCTTCCTCGGCTTCCATCCTACACTAAGTCCTTCCCCTTCTTCATGTGTCAGGACGGCATCTGTGTCCCCTCAGATATTCTCCCTTCCTACACTCTTCCTAAGCTACGCTTCCTATCCTCACTCAGCAATCTTTTAATCTAAGTCTTCCAGGTTCATGTGTCCAGGAGCTCTAATCTGTGTCCCCTTCAGACCCATTCTCCCTTCCTCACTCTCCTATCCTACACTTGGTATCCTACACTTGGTATCTACACTTGTATTCCTACACTTGCGTATCCTACACTACCATCCTAACTTCCTATACTACACTTCTATCTACACTTCCCATCTACATTCCTATCCCAAACATTTGCATTAAGTCTTCACCCGGGAATTCTCCGTGGGTCACCCCGGGATGTCTTCCATTGAAGTCTGGTGATGCTCACCTGTAGTCCCACCACAGTGTCCGTGGTCAGCAAGGTCCCACCCCAGGTCCGTGGATCCATGGTATACACCCTTCACCACTTACCTGAGGTCAGAAGTCACACCCCAGGTACGTGGATCCAGTATTCACCCTTCACCACTTTCCTGAGGGTCAGCAATCCCCCACCAGGTCGTGGATCCAGGCTATTCACCTTCACCACGTCCCTGAGGTCAGCAAGTCCCACCCCAGGTCCGTGGATCAGGTATACACCCTTCACCAGCCTGACGTGTCAGGCAAGTCACTCCACAGGTCCGATGGATCAGGTATACACCCTTCCACCACTTCCCTGAGCGTCCAGCAAGTCCTCCCCAGGTCCGTGGATCCAGTGTATACACCCTCACCATTCCCTGAGTCAGCAAGTCACTCCCCAGGTCCGTGGATCCAGGTATACACCCCGTTCACCAAGTCCGAGGTCAGTAAGTCCCCACCTCCAGGTCCGTGGATAAAGGTATAAACCTTCACCACTTCCCTGGAGCTGCAAGTCCCCCCCAGGTCCGTGGACCCAGCGTATACACCCTTCACCACGTCCCTG
>NC_069497.1:1007061-1020884 GCF_026875155.1 Cherax quadricarinatus
GGTATTGGGAAGATGGAAGGAATATTTTGAGGAATTGTTAAATGTTGATGAAGATAGGGAAGCTGTGATTTCGTGTATAGGGCACATAAGGAGGAATAACTCTTGTAGGGTGAGGTAAGAGAACGAGTCAGTTTGTGAGTGTGGGGGTGTTCGTGAGGCAGTAGTTATTGTAGTGAAGTATATGTGTACCACATGTATGTATATATGTGTGTTTGTAGTGATGTATATGTGTACAAATGTATTGTATATATGCTGGTGTGTGTGATGTGTATGTGTACACATGTATGTATATATGTGTGTTTGTAGTGATGTATATGTAGTACACTTGTATGTATATATGTGTGTTGTGTGATGTATATGTGCTCACATGTATGTATATATGTGTGTTTTGTCAGTGATGTATATGTGTTTCACTGTATGTATATATGTGGTTTGTTGTAAGTGATGTGGTATGTGTACACCTGTATGTATATATGTGTGTTTGTTGTGATGTATATGTGTACACATGTATGTTATATGTGTGTTTGTATAGTGATGTATATGTGTACACATGTATGTATATATGTGTGTTTGTAGTGATGTATATGTGTACACATGTATGTATATATGTGTGTTTGTAGTGATGTATATGTGCACACATGTATGTATATATGTGTGTTTGTAGTGATGTATATGTGTACACATGTATGTATATATGTGTGTTTGTAGTGATGTGTATGTGTACACTGTATGTATATATGTGTAGTTTGTAGTGAAGTATATATATGTGGACACATGTATGCTTATATGTCATGTGTTTGTAGTGATGTATATGTGTACACATGTATGTATATATGTGTGTTTGTAGTGATGTGTATGTGTACACATGTATGTATATATGTGTGTTTGTAGTGATGTGTATGTGTACACATGTATGTATATATGTGTGTTTGTAGTGATGTATATGTGTACACATGTATGTATATATGTGTGTTTGTAGTGATGTATATGTGTACACATGTATGTATATGTGTGTTTGTAGTGATGTATATGTGTACACATGTTATGTATTATTGTGTGTTTTGTAGTGATGTATTTGTGTAAACATGTAGTATATATGTGTGTTTGTAGTGATGTATATGTGTACACATGTATGTATATATGTGTGTTTGTAGTGATGTGTATGTGTAGATCAAAGTGAAAAGTAAACATCAGAAGAAAACTTGTATGATCTACATAATAATTCACAATAAAGAAGAACACAGTTCTGTGGTACAGCTGTCAGCCTGGCTGACTCTGCTGTCAGCCTGGCTGACTCTGCTGTCAGCCTGGCTGACTCAGCTGTCAGCCTGTCTGACTCTGCTGTCAGCCTGGCTGACTCAGCTGTCAGCCTGGCTGACTCAGCTGTCAGCCTGGCTGACTCAGCTGTCAGCCTGGCTACTCAGCTCGTCAGAATGACTGACTCTGCTGTCCAGCCTGGCTGGACTCCAGCTGTAAGCTATAGGCTGCTCAGTGTCAGCCTGGCTGACTCTGCTGTCAGCTTGGGCCTGGACTCAGCTGTCCAGCCTGGTGACTCTTGCTGTCAAGCCCTTGGCTGCTCAGCTGTTCGGCCTGGGCTGACTCTGCTGTCAGCTTGGTGAACTCTGCTGTCAGCCTGGCTGAATTCAGCTGTCGGCCTGGCTGACTCACACTGTCCATCCTCGGCTGACTCAGCTGTCAGCCTGGGATGACTCTGCCTGTCAGCTGGCTGACTCAGCTGTCAGCTTTTCCTGCTCTGATGTTCAACCTGGCTGGCTGACTCAGCTGTCAGCCTGGCTGTCTCTGCTGTCAGCCTGGCTGACTCTGGCTGTCAGGCCTGGCTACTATGCTGTCAAGCCTGGATGACTCAGCTGTTAGTTGGGTGACTCTGCTGTTCAGCCTGGGCTGACTCCGCTGTCGGCCTGGCTGGACTAGGATGTCAGCCTGGCTGACTCTGGACTGTCAGCTTGGCCTGACTACTGTCAATCATGGTGACTCAGCTGTCAGCTGGCTGACTACTGTTCATCCTGGATGGATCTGCTGTCATCGTCCTTGGGCTGACTCTGCTCTATCAGCCCAGGCTGACTCAGCCTGTACACCTGTTCTGAATCAGCTGTCGCCTGTCTGACTCTGCTGTCAGCCTGGCTGACTCAGCTGTCAGCCAGTTGACTCTGTCTGTCAGCCTGGCTGACTCAGCTGTCAGCACTGGCCTGACTGCTGTTCAAGCCTGCTGACTCTGCTGTCATCTGGGCTGACTCAGCTGTCAGCCTGGCGACTCTGATGATCAGCTGGCTGACTCTGCTGTCATCCTGCGATGACTCGGCTGTCAGCCTGGACTGACTCTTGCTGTCATCCTGGCTGACACAGCTGTCAAGCCTGGCACTGAATCTGCTGTCAGCCTGGCTGACTCTTGCTGTCAGCCTGGCTGTCTCAGCTGTCAGCTGTATGACTCACGCTGTCAATCTGGCTGACTCTGCTGTAAAGCCTGGCATTTGACTCGTGCTGTCAGCCTGTTGACCTCAGCTGTCAGCCTGGCTGTCTATGCTGTCAGCCTGGTCGACCTCAGCTGTCAGCCTGTTCTGACTCAGCTGTCAAGCTGTCTGACATCTCGCTGGTCAGCATGGCTGACTCACTGTCAGCCTGTCTGACTCCGTGTCAGCCTGGCTGACTCTGCTGTCAGTCTGGCTGACTCAGCTGTTCAGATGGCTGACTTGCTGTTCATCCAGGCTGACTCTACTGTCAGCCTGGCTGATCAGCTGTCAGCACTGGCATACGACTCTGCTGTCAGCATGGTGACTGCTGTACATCAGAGTCAGTCAGTATAAAGTAATGAGTCATAGAAGAATTAAAACTGGTATAATTTAGAATGTATTAAGAGTGAATTGTGAAGCAGTTGTAATAAAGTCCTGGAAACTTAATAATTTTTTTCATAATAGTTTTATATAAAGGAAGAAAATGGTAAAAACTTTAAAAGAGTAATAATATGCATGAAAGACGGTAAAGATTTACCCAAAAAACTGTGTCTAGATAATGTTGTGTGATGTCAACTCGTGGTTCATTAAAGAAGTGTGATGTTCCACCTGTGGTCTTAAAGACGTGTGATAGGTCACATGTGATCTTAAAGCGTGATGATGTCACCTGTGGTCTTAAAGACGTGTGATGTCACTGTGGTCTTAAAGGACGTGTGTGATGTCACCTGTGATCTTAAAGACGTGTGATGTAACTGTGGTCTAAAGACGTGTGATGTCACCTGTGGTCTTAAAGACGTTGTGATGTCACCTGTGGTCTTAAACGACGTGTGAATGTCACCTGTGGTCCTTAATGAAGTGTGATGTCACCTGTGGTCTTAAAGACGTTTGATGTCACCTGTGGTCTAAAGCGTGTAGTGATGTCACCTGTGGTCTTTTAAGACGTGTGTATGTCACCTGTGATCTTAAGAAGTGTGTGATGTCACCTGTGGTCTTAAAGACGTGTGATGTCACCTGTGGTCTTAAAGACGTGTGATGTCACCTGTGGTCTTAAAGACGTGTGATGTCAAACTGTGATTCTTAAAGAGTGTGACGTCACCTGTGGTCTTAAAGAAGTGTGATGTCACCTGTGGTTCTTAAAGACGGTGGTGATGTCAACCTGTGGTTCTGTCTTAAAGCGTGTGATGTCCACTGTGGTCTTAAAGACGTGGGATGTCACCTGTAGGTCTTAAAGACGTGTGAATGTCACCTGTGGTCTTTTAAAGACGTTGTGACGTCACCTGTGGTCTCTTAAAGACGTGTGATGTCCCTGTGGTCTTAAAGAACGTGTGATGTCACCTGTGGTCTTAAAGACGTGTGATGTCACCTGTCGGTTCTTAAAGACGTGTGATGTCACCTGTGGTTCTCTAAAAGACGTGTGGATGTCACCGTGGTCTTAAAGAACGTGTGATGTCACCTGTAGGTCTCCAAAAAGACACGATGTGATGTCACCTGTAGGTCTTAAAGACGTGTGAGTCACTAAAATTTTGGTCAAAATCACATATATACTAAACGTAAGTCATCATGTAGACCAGATGTCCATGTATACACTAGATGTAATGAACATACTATGTTAAACACTCTGTACACACACCACACACACACACACAAACACACACACACACACAACACACACACACTCACATCAACACACACAAACAAGAGGTCATAATTGGAAGTGAAAGACTCAGATCAATCAAAGTGATGTTGTGAAGTATTCTCAGTACAGTGTAGTCAGGCAGTGGAAATAGCCTAGAAAGTATATGTGGTTGGAGGCGGAAACCATGCATAGTTTTTAAGGCGAGGTATGAGATAAAGCTCATGTGACCAGGGAGAGAGGAGGAACCTGGTAGCAATCAGCTGAAGAGGCGGGGCCAGGAGCTATGACTCGAACCCTGCAACCAAAAATAGGTGAGTCAAATCGGAGTCGTGAGTGTACACACACTTTTTTTTTACAGTAGTTTTTGACCATATTGTAATCCACATGATTTAGTGCGATGTTGTTAATATATGTCGTGCCGAAGAAGGCAGGACTTGCGATCTTGGCTAAAAATAGCAACGATCATCTTGCATTAAGGACAAGTGAAAAATTTGTGTATGCAATAATTCGCCAAAATCATTCTGATCTAACGAAAAATATATATTTAAACTGTGTTTGTTTAGTACATTAATTATTGTCAAGAACACTCTAAAATAGATTTAGTTGGGTTTAGGCCTAAATAAAATTGTTTCTTGTTATTAATAAGGTTAGGTAGTTTTTATAAGATTCTTTTGTTGCAAAATTTAAAATTTTTACATTAAACATTAATGAAAATATATATCTTTAACCGCATTAGAGAAAATTTTAGTTAAGGACCCAATTTTAAATAAGTTCTTGCTAATTGAACTGTTTTACATATTTCGGCACGACATTATATATATATATTATATATAATATATATATTATATATATATATATATATATTTATATATTTATATTATATATATAGATAATCGTTCCATCTTGTTTCTTCATCCTCCATATCTGATTGACAAGGAATGTCAGCCACCGCACCATTGTATTCCTTGCAGATGACAACTGAATCTGCATGACAGTGTCTTCCATTGCAGACACCGCAAGGGCTTCCAGGCGGACATTCAACTCTCTAAATCTTTCAGTGGGCTCAGAAAACAATATGAAGTTCTACGATGGAAAAGTTCAATTACTCACGATATGGTAAACCGAGGAAATTAAAACTTATCAGAGTACAAAATCAAATTCCGGTAACATAATAGAGCGAAAAACCAAACTTCAAAGACCTGGGAGTGACTCATGTCGGAGGAATCTCACTTCAAAGCATAAATTGTATCATCGACGGAGGTGCTAGAAAAAATGAAGGAGGATGGTTAATGAGAACCTTCAAAACTAGGGATGCCAAGCCATGTGCCACTCTTCAGGTCGCTTGTTCTATCTAGGCTGCGAATAATTGCTGCACACTAACAGCACTCTTTCAAGGCAGGTGAAATTGCTGACCTAGGTAAATGTACAGAGAACCTTCACGGCGCCACATAACGAGAGATAACACACCTCAATTTCTGGGAAGCTTGAAGTTCATGAAACCATGTACTCCCTGGAACGCTGGCAGTCGGAGAGGATACATGATTATAAACACTGGAAAATCCTTGAGGGAATAGTACCGAACTGGCACACGGAAATCAGCTCACTACGAAAGCAAACGGACTTGGCAGGACGATTGCAACATCCCCCCATTGAAAAAGCAGGGGTTGTCAACTTGCACGTTAAGACGACCATACAAACAGTGGCCCGAGGTGAGACTGGTACTGCCTCCCAGCTTTACTACATAAGTGGGATTACCAAATAGACCCCTGGCTGTCTTCAAGCTGGCACTCATGAACAAAGCACCTAAGTCGGTACCTGACCAGCGGGCTGTGGCTCGTACGTTGATTGCGTGTGCCTCAATAACAGCCTGGTTGAATTGAAACAGGCTATGAATCCACCAGGAGGCATGTCACAGACTGGCGGCGGCCGCGGGGAGTCTGACCCGGAAATCCTCTCCAGGTTAAACACCAGATAAACTCAGGTCTTCTGTGTTACTGTACTGGTCTTCTGATGTTACTGTACTGGTCTTGTGTGTTACTGTACTGGTCTTGTTGTGTTTCTTGCACTGTGCCGTTCTTCTGTGTACTGTATGGTCCTTCTGTGTATGTTACGGATACTGGTCTTCTGTGTTACTGTACTGGTCTTCTGTGTTACTGTATAGGTCTTCTGTGTACTTGCGTGGTCTTCTGTGTTACTGTAACTGGTCTTATGTGTTACTGTACCTGGTCTTCTGTGTTACTGTAATGGTTTATGTGTTACTATGCTGGTCTTGTGTGTTACTGTACTGTGGCCGTTCTTCTGTATTACTGTACTGGTTTCTGTGTTACTGTATGTTTCTGTTGTTCTGTACTGGTCTTCGGTGTTACTGTCTGGTCTTCTGGTTACTGTACCTGGTATTCTGTGTTAAACCATGTATGGTCTTCTCTGTATGTACTGGCTCTCTCTGTTTCTGTACTGGTATTCTGTGTTACTGTACTGGTTTCTGTGTTACGGTATGCGTCTTCTGTGTTTACTGTACTGGTCTTCTGTGTTACTGTTACTGGTCTTCTGTGTTATGCGTATTGGTCTTCTGTGTTAATGTACTGGTCTTCGTCTGTGTTAATGTACTGAGTCTTCTGTGTTACTATGCTGGTATTGTGTGTTACTGTACTGTGCCCGTTCTTCTAGTGTGTTACTGTACTGGTCTTCTGTGTTTCTGTTACTGGTGCAAGATGACTGCTATTTAATCAAATCGTTTACAATATACTAAACAACACAATAAATATATTATTCGTAGTTCAGAAGGATTTTTGCGAAATTATTGCATACACAAATTTTCGCTTGTCTTATATGGCAAGATGAGCGTTGCTATTTAAGCCAAGATCGCAAGTTTTACATATTAGGGAGGTACCACCTCTAGAACTTTACTGGGGACCCTCATCCTCAGAGAAGACATTAAACGAACCTCAGGGAAAACTCAAGGTTCTACCCGGAGCTGTTTGAATATTTTCTTCTCCTACCTCCCACTATATTTTTATGCTATATTTGAACTTTATTAATAAAATACATTGATAGAAAACACAAACATGATTACATTGGTACAATATATCAAAGGTTATGAATCTCCTCCAGCTCCTCCGAAGCCGGACACGAGCCCAGTATTCAGCATGCATTTTCCCTCTGGATGGCCACGCTGAGGCGCTGGAACATGAAAGTGTGGTGTCGATGAGTCTGGAACCCAATTCTTTAAGGAAATGTGTGGCATGTTTTCCCCATGCTCCCAAGGTCTCTGATCCCACTGGGACAAATTGATACTGTTGGTTTGTGTCCCTGTACCTGCTGATCTTGTACTCCTCCCTGTGGTCAGCAGTTCCTCCCTGTAGCCCGACACTGTGATGGATGTAGGTGTCAGCCAGTGTGGACACACAGGTATAGTCTTATGCTAAGAGCATGTCATTCTTCCAAGGATAGATGGTGATCCCTTCTGGGCAGTTTGCTGGGTTGTGGGTATTGTTGGCTGCTAGTGATCGGAGCTTTCTCTCGGCTCTTTTATGTGTACCTACTGTAAGTCAGTGTAGTGTTCTTGGTTGTAAATGGTCTAGTGATGCTGACAAACTGTGGTAAAGGTCACTTTTATCCTGTAGTGTACTTAAGTGCTATTTTCCAGTGTACTGTTCTTGCGTTTTGCTGTACCGATTTTGTCTTTACTTCTTATATGTTGATATACCGGCTGTATCCATGATGTAAACTAAAGGTTCTCTGTTATATACACCAAACACTTCAAACTTTCCCACTGCGCCTTACACAACAGTGTCTCCCACACTGACATTCATGTCTCTTGCATCATTCAACATTCCCAACACACTCACTTAACATCTTCCAGACTCCCTTTCTCCTATCTGTACTTTTCTCAAATTCATAATATTTATCCAAATAAACCTATTCACAATTCACACGAAAAATCAGTAACTCTCGTTTAATAAATTCGACAAACATGGTAATCTCGATCTGCCCACCAAAAAGATTTCGTTACAATTCCTGCAACCTGGCTAGTTCCTCTCATTGTTACTGACTCCAGTACTGCTGTTTTTTGGCGGCAATGATTTCTTGCTCTAATATACCTTTGAAACCCCAGTACCCTAAGTCTCATTCTTTACATAAAGTATTTCTTTAACAATTCTGTCTAACACTGTACGGCTTTGATCTATTTCACTAGCACAGGCTGGTACCAAAGTTACACTTGTGTAGAGATATTAGATTCTAATCTTGTTTACATACGACAAAATGTAGTGAAATGCTACAACCTATTATGCAGACGTAACATCTGTTCAATGCTTCAGTAGCTACAACAGTCTTCACGTTTCCTCTAAACAAGGCTCAGGTCACTATGGTTCAGTAGCTATGGTAGTTTTATAGGTTTCATTCCAGCAGGACTGAAGTCACTATAGTTCTGTAGTTATATATGTTATATATGCTTGTTCATGTATGTGTAGTGAGACCTAAGTGTAAGTAGAATTAGGAAGACGTACCTGAAATCTTGCATGTTCATGAGACAGAAAAAAGGACACCAGCAATCCTACCATCATGTAAAACAATTACAGGCTTTCGTTTTGCACTCACTTGCCAGGACAGTAGTACCTCCCTGGGCGGATGCTGTCTACCAACCTACTACCTACAACCACTACAAGTCTCATCATTAAAATATCACCACTACAAGTATCACCACTACAAGTATCACCACTACAAGTATCACCACTACAAGTATTACCACTACAAGTATCACCACTACAAGTACCTCCACTACAATATCACCACTACAAGTATTAATACTTCCATTACTACAACAACCACGCTACACCTACAACTACACTACACCTACAACAACCACACTACAACACAACCATACAACACCTAAACAACCACACTATCCCTACAACAACCACACTACACCTGTAACATAACCACTAAACCTGCAACACATTTAACAAAGCATAGACTCAACCCCAACAACTACATATAGGTGAGCACACACATTAAGATATGGTTTCCTCTTCTCATAGTATAGTCATACATAATTATAGGTGAATTCATATATATTCCAAATTCACTATATTCTCTATATTCTCAATATTCTCTACAAGCTCACACTGGCATATAGTCATACATATTTATAGGTGAATACATAAATATGCGAAGTTCACTATATTTACAATTCTTTATATTTTCTACAAGTCTACACTTGTATATCTTTATAGAGTATTGATTTATTCTTGTATCGCTGTTTGACTTGGAAAAGACAGACCATGGAGCCACGACACCGCTTAGTACTTCGTGGTTTAACAGAACATACTACACCAGCAAAGGTGTTTGATTCCCTCGATAAGTATGGGCCGGTGGTATGCTATACTCGTCCCTTGATGCCCTCGGGTTCACTTTGCGATTATTGTTATGTAATATATCTAAATGACGACATGGCCGCTCAGCTATGGCAGAAAGGTCAACTTATGGTCAACGGTACAATGTTGACTGTTCACTGGCAAAACACTCTTTCTGAAGACTCCCTGAATCCATAGTTCAAAATATACGTCAAGAACCTTACCTCCGATCATACTCGAGAATCACTGTTAAAATACTTCAGTGTATTTGGTAAAATAATTAGTGTAGAGTTGGATACAGAAGCAGAAGAGGCAACCATCATCTTTGAAAAAATTGAATCACTCTCTTCCTTAGCACTGTGTGACACACATGTTATTGAGGATACTCTGGTTGAAGTTGAAACAGAAGAAGGGGTAGGTAGTAGAGTATTTGTTGGTGATCTTCAAGACAATACGGACGAGAGTGAACTGAAGGAAGAACTTGGAATGTTTGGCTTGGTCATCAAGTGGAAGCGACTGCAACGTGCTGGTAAGCCAGCTGCTTATGCTACTGTAACCTATGCCACTGAAGATCAAGCTAATCTGCAATTGAAGCAGGATAATAACATGGAAGTCAAAGGACTGTCATTAAAATCTCCAAAGAACAAACAATATTATAATTCAGTGACCCTCCAATAGCCACTATTTTTAACACATAAAGACATGGAAAATTCTGCCTGAGTAATTTAAATCAACATAAATCCCGCCCCAGTCTCCAGAGCCAAGCAGAAAGATCCTGTCCCAGTCTCCAAGCCAACAGAAATCCGTCCCAGACTCCAAGCCAAGATAAGATCCCGCCCCAGTCCTCCAAGCCAACAGACATCCCGCCCATCTTCAGCCAACAGAAGATTCCCGCCCCAGTCTCCAAGCCAACAGAAGATCCCGCCCCAGTCTTCAAGCCCAACCAAAGATCCGCCCCATCTCCAAGCCAACAGAAGATCCCCCCTCATCTTCAAGACACAGAAGATCCCACCTCAGTCTTTCAAGCCAACCAAGATCCTCCGACCCAGTCTCCAAGCCAACAGAAGATTCGCACCCTCAGTCTTGAGGGCAGCCGAAGAGCGTGCTCCATTTAACAGCAAGGCAACTTCCTCCAAGAAAACGAAAAACCCCACCAAATCTGACAATTCACTTTCCATAGTGATCCAGAAGTTTCTTAAGGTCACAAAACTACCTCGTTTTAGAACCTGAACAGTCAATTCCCAACTCTCCTTTCCCAACCAAAGGGTGGCACAAAATTTTCATTAAAACTTAACCAGAAAAATTATCAAACGACAGGGTAATCATAGGTGTTTAAAAAGTTTGGGAAAAACTCAATATGGTATGGGATTAAACAAGGAGCCAACTTGGTTTTATTATATTCGACGATGGGAAGGTGCGCCCCGAAAGCATTGCTAACTAGAACCCCCCAAAATACTTAACCGGTAAAAGAAATTTGTACTAGACTGCAAGGATCCACTAAAGTAGCAGAATCCACCTCTAACGATCTTTGTGGAGGCTTGAATATGTCTGTGGACATTGTACAAGTGTGCGATGCTCTCATCTCAGTTTGGTAACAGTCCTCAAAAGTCACAACAAAATCAAGCCTTCTTATATGTTCGTTACTTTTTTCCTCAGAAGAAGCGGCAAACAAAGCCCTCTCAGCAGGTTGTATGACCGTTAATGGACGCCGACTGTTCTTAAAACAAGCAAACAAACACTGAGTCCAAAACAACTTATTATTATAGTTGGGTGCCAGAGGAAAGGCTGAATGACTGATTACTTCATTTTTTGTATACAACCTCTCCTCATGATTTCATTGCTAACAGAGGAAATCACCCCCAAAGTTGGCACTGAATGCTCACCTGATGGCAACATGGAGTCTGCTGCTGGCAGAAATGTTGCTGATAACCTTTTTTGTCTTTATTTTAATTTATATAACTTTTAAGTTTTGATAATTACAATTTATAACAGTTCTTGTGATTTCATAGCCAATCTTTGTTCTGACACTAATATTAGGTACTGAAACAGCACTCAAATAGTCACAATCACACCGACAGGCAAACATTTTCACCTGCCTTGGTCATTTACTATTGTCTAGAAATATATACAAAGTATCTATAGGTCTCAGCAATATTTTAGACACGCTGGAGTATATATCAAACTCTGAAGCATGGTGTAAGGCAGTGTTACTAAACTGCTGACAGTGCAGCAGAGGTTTGACACTTGATGATCATGTATTGCTGCAGGGAACCCCTGGCTTTTTTTTTATTTAAAAGACATGCATAGTACATAAAAGTAAACGACAAATTACATAGTGAAAACAGTGGTGAAAAATTCTTCATAGTACATGTACTTTCCAATTAATATGTTACATCTGAAAGACACAAATCTGTACAGTAAACAATGACCATTTCAATCCTTGAAGCAATGACATTATGTCTGGAACACTAAATCTAACCTAAAGACTCCTTGGCAAGTACATCTAATTCCTGATTGTACATCCTGCCACGGAATGTACATCTTACATTCTGAAAACACTACCCCCCCCCCTTTTTGCGCGTCAAGCCACCTGACACGTAACAATCTTTATATTTAACTTTATATTGTATGAAATGCTTTCATTATTCCATACTGAACAACATGATACCTTCAGTATAACTCAATATATTGATATAATATAAAAATCAATTCTACATGATTCATGTACAACGTATATCTACTAAACACCCAAACATATCACCTTCTCCAGGAAGGTATAAATATATACATATGTTACATGCACTTTACAACACAACCAGTAAAACATACAAAAACCTAATCCTATGTCATCCATCAAATACCCTACAATATATGTCAACTCAAAGGTAACCTAAACCTACGGGCTCTATAGAGCTCCCATGAAAAAACAATATGTAATAAGAACACATGATGAGTCAAGCTTTTCTAAAAATATTTCACCCCTATCATTAAAACCACTACTAAGATGTAAGTCTTTTTACCTAATACATAACAGTGCATGACCTTCACACTTCGATAAATACTGATGCCTTCCTACCACACTCAATACCTCATGTTTATATATAGATTTCGCATTCACACAGTGCACCCACATTGTCATTTCATTAAACACATACCAATAATTTTGTTTCAGATATATAATATTCCTTCACACTACGACAGTCTGTCGTTCTTTATCAATTGCATAATTAATAATTAAATTGAGGAACTTGTATCGTTCACAACACAACCCGCTCATCACACAGTCAAAGGCACTTATGTCTCAGTACTATATTCATTCTCTTCCACACTAAACCCTTTCACACTGTCCTTATCGGGAAGCCAGCCCGCCGCGACCCCTTACATTGCACGTAAATCCCATAAATCCCTCAACCTAAAACTCCGATAGCCCTCAGTAAAAGCATTCTCCCAACTCCCTCCGTAAATTTCCCTATTACGACACTTAGTTCTGTAAAATGTCGCAGCTATCACCTTTATCCTTTCATCCACGCCCACCTCCCTCATGGCCCATGACGTATAAATAAAAATCCGTGACCAAATACGCCACTGCATTCTCCATCATCTTACTCACCCCACTTATATCCAAACTTAAAGCCCGCAACACTCAATCCCTCCCCGCAACACCTCAATCCCTCTCCCCCATTTAGGAACGCTCTTAACCAACTCCTGCCCCTTAGGGCCGCTTTGTCCTCTCTGTGTAACTTCCGCCCAGGACTTTTTCCCAGTGCGCTGAGCAGGCGTGATCACGTCCTCGTAGTCAGATAGCGCAGCAGCGCGCTTCCGTGATGCTCCCTCTGCTTGCATCATGTCTGTTACAGTGTCCCGGTGGACCTCCACCTCCACCGCTTGCATCAAGACATTCATATCACACTGCGCCGGCTACTTATCCTGTTCCACGCCCTGATCCACAGCAGGCCCAAGAATTAGGTCTTGACTCCCAACCTTCCCAATACTCTTGTCATCCAATAACACATTTAAAGCCTTGGCTAATGAGTCTTCCACGTCGCTATCACTCGCATTCGGGGTGTTCTCTTCCAACACATGAGTCACGTTCAATGAAGTTGTGTACCCCCCCTCGTCACACCTGCTGACTCCATCTCCTCCGCTCTCTCGACCTCCTCGCTCCAGGCAGAGTCACATAAGGCAAATCTTGCTCCTCACCCTTCTCTTCTGCTTCATGTCGTTGCGGTTGTTCCATGTTGCCACGTCTCCTTCCACACACAGCCGCTAGGTGATTATATGACCCACACAACCGACAGGTCCGGCATTGCCCAGCGTATGTCACAAACACCTGGGTCCCAAAATTTGGCAGCACTACGTACGACG